>WURT03191822.1:0-10003 GCA_009936505.3 Holothuria glaberrima
CCATATTTCGTGAGATTAGTGTTGATCTGTTGCAAGTTATTTGTGATTCATGTTTGAAGAGGGGAAGAGACCACAATCGGATTACTTTGGTGTCATTTTGTGATATATTTTCAAACGCATAAAGCATATCATTATGATGTTCCCATTATAACAATTATACTAAATCCCAAACCTATCTAATAATCTTCCCTCGGGGTTTATAATGTTCAGTCTGAAAAAAATAACATATTAAGTCATGTTATGACAAATCAACAAATGTGAGAGCCAGCTAAAGCCCAAATGAAATTTGGGGCATGATAATGCTTTATGTACCTTGACGGAAACTTTGTACAATAGTTTTCGTGGCATAGACTATTTATAAGAGATTACAAAATGAGATGAATATCCCTTTCATCACTGTTAGTAGGTCAGTTTGATACTACCTTACGGAAGTGAAGTATTGCTTAAATTCCATTTTTGAGTGTATAATACCTCTTCATACAATCTTCCTGAGACAAATATTTTACGTATTTATGGAAACCATGCGGACCGTAGTACGAAGCATGTCCTCTTCAAAATTCCTTCATTGACAATCCTAGCAAGGGTATTAAAATTAGCACGAGATAAACGTTGTCCATGTATCGACACATGTCATTATCATCCTCAGTATCAATTTGTTACAGGATAGAACCTCGCAGTTATACTACATGTTGCAAATGGTAGGTGGCTGAACTTGCTAAGATAATACAGTTTCCATATTGTTACGAACTGAATACTAGTTGGTGGCGGATCCAGGATTTGGCAGAAGGGAGCGCGCGAAATTTTTGGTAGTTTGCGAAGGATTTGTGAAAATTCTGATAGTGTGAGAACCATTTTGTGAAAGAAAATGAATAGGAAAAGGGCCTTTTACTGTTTTATGAAGATGGAAAAAAAATCAACATTTTTTGGAAGGGGGGCCCGGGCCCCCTGGGCTCCCCCTAAATCCGCTCCTGCTAGTCAATGCAATTTGTGAATTCAATGTTAGGTGTTTTGCATACGACGTGTCACCTAGCAAAACATCGAATCTTTTACTGCATTGATTGAGTTAATACCCGAGTTGTCTATTTCGTTTCGTTTCGTTTCATTTCTTTTCATTTGTTTGTTTTCCACAACTTGTAATTTCAATATAATACAGTATAATGCCAAATTCAAAAGTCCATAAACATGATGTGAAGGAAGTGAGTTAAAAAAACCCTAGGGGGGGGGGGATTGTCGGGAGCTTACTCCCTAAAGAAACAAACAGGGAAGACGCACACGCAATAGTTGAACAAAAGTTACAAAGATAATTTCATACCATCCCTCAACCGGCAAAAAACCCGTGCCCACAATATGCTTCCCCACCACCAGGTGCACACATGCCACTTCATAAGTAAATATTCGGTACCGAACTTTAAGTTACAGTAACACTGCGGAAAAGTTGAATATTACAATGTAACTTTAATTAATACATGCTGATATAATATTTAACGATATTTTTATTTAATGAGTGTAAGCTTGGCTTAGAGATCATAGTGTCTGGGAAGGAGTTCTAGGCCCTTACTGCTCCGTAACGTTAAGGACTTTGTGAAAAATCTAAAAAAGTTCTAGGGTATTGTCTGAACTTATTCCCTGATTATGTACCGTAACTTCCGAATATGGATTGTCCATTTTTAAATCGATATCCAGAGTGTGAAGGGAAGCAGTGTAGTATTTTAATTCATTAACCAATGGCTGCATGACACAACTTGGTCTTTAATTTCACGGAACAAAGTCATACTAAGGAGCTGTTTGCCCTCCACTTTCTGTTAACGACGGGCAGCTAGGTCTACACCCCTCCTCTCTCTCCACCCCTTCTCTGCTGGGGAGGTCTGTTCCCTTTAATGATCATAGTATTTTGTAAAGCCACAGCTACGAAGATCGACTGCACAAACGTGACTACTTACTTGACATGCAGAAAATCAATCCTAAAATAAACGTAAACCCCTGAGTTTACTTAAATGTTATTTATTCATGATACCTGTTTACCAATTAAAACATTAAACATATATATTATACATTATGATCGTTATATTGGTGGCCATTTAGTTGTTTCCGCCATCTTGGTTAGTTTGGGTTCTGCATAAAATATCAATCATGCTTTGAATTTTATGTACAATCTGCTATAAAGATATTTAGGGTTTTCAAACAAAATATACTTTATATGATTATTTCATGAGTTTTTTTTTTTTTTTTTTTGCATTTTTTTTATTATTTGAGGGGGGATCTGTACTGTATCGTTTTTACTTCAAATTGGCTGTCAACTTACTCTTGTGACAAGGATTTTTAAAGTTCAATCTTAATTATTAAACATTTATTTACATCATTTTGATTGGGGATTGTTAAAATTTGCAATGTTTTTACACAATTTTTGAAAATATTTCATTCAGTTTGACAGGCATTTTGTTTTTCCGCCATCTTGGTTAGCCTGAATCTCGCTAATATAGTCCCAAAAATTTATTTTGGTATTTTTGTCACAAAACAAGAAAACATTTGAAGAGTCGATGCCTCAAAAGTATTTTTAAGAATATTCTCTTTGTTATTATTTAATACAAAATATGCATGATTTTTGTCGCCATTTTTTGGCAGCCATTACATCCAGAAAAACTGGAAAAAGAAAAAAGGACAAAACAAAAGAGAAGAAACGACGAAGCGAAAGAGAAAGAAGAAGAAAAGAAAAGAGGGGTGGGCTAGGCCTATATCTGATCCATATAATTAACCCAGAGCTTCCTGGAGGCCCTATTCCGGTGTCTGCGGCCTTTATATACCCTTTTATTATAATGCACAAATGAAGCAAAGGAAATAGTTGAAAAATGTTTTTTATAGGCATCACGTATATACTTTTGCGTAAAAGCTTTCCCCAAATAGAAGGCAATAAAGTATCCAAAGGGGGGGGGACTGGATTTCAGGAGGTTTGTTCTCTCAGACAACAAAGACTTCTCTCCTCTTCCACTCAACCAAAAATTAGAATTCACTATTTATGAACATTTTCCAGCCATAAACACTCTGTTCAAAAAATATCCCGACACTGCCTCATTTTGCATCTAAGCAGCCTTAAATTAACGAAAAATTCTTAAAGAAAAGAGGAAACGCCTCCCCTTAGGCCCCTCCCCCAGGACGACCATCTTTCACCCAACCAAAAATTAAAATTCACTAAATTATCTACTTTTTCGAGCCATTAAAATATATATGATCAGTTCCAAAAATATACCAAAGACAGCACCATTTTGCATGTAAGCAACCTTAAAAGTTAACAAAAATTCCCAAAGGGGAGGGGGCAACTTTCCTCGTAGATCCCTCCCCAGCACGGCTCTTCTAACCTGACCAAAAATATGGATTAACTAAATTTTCAACATTTTCCAAACGTAAATGTCATGTTAAAAAAATACCCAAGACAGCACCATTTTGCATCTAAGCAACCTAAAATTACCAAAAATTTCTCAAAGGGAGGGGCAACCCCGCCTCACCTTAGACCCCTCCCCCAGGACAAAATGCCCCCTATCAAAATACCTGCCGCCGCCCCTGTAGGGGAATAAGAAAATTTGGTCAAGACAAATTTGCGGGGACACGATATATCATGTCCCCACCACTGAAAAAGTTTGTGAGGACGGATCCTGCTGTCCCCACCAGGATCTGCGCCCATGCTATCTGTCCACAACTGCATAAATTATTAAACCTCCCACAGTTTTTGGCCAATGTTTGGTTGAATTAGGCACCGTTTAAACGGCCGATCGTTTGTTAAACCGTTAAAACGTGACAGCCGATAAGTTAGCAATCATTGATGCTTATCCCGTTGAAAGACTGTACTATAATGCTGAATGAATGTAAGAGAATTCATAATTCATTATGATTCTTGCCTTTATTTAAGAGTGAATTCAACTGCCCATCTTTAAGTATCGCCTCAACCCATCTAAACTATATTACAATTTTTTAAATATTTTTATTTGTTTTTTTTTTTTTTTGGATTAATTGAGAAATTTCAGGTATAAGATCCCCATTTTGAAGCTGTGTACATTCAGCTTAAAACACTCGGGAAGTGCCGCTACCGGCCATCTGGGAGGTTTGTAAATTCCAAAAATTTTCTTGGACGCTACGCACCAACTCATGGTGACGCTCCGCTTAGACAGTACTACCGGCACTCAAACCAACCTGAGCAGAACCCTGTCCACCTCCCCCGAATCCTGGATCGGACCATGCATCAAACATTCAGACCCCCTCCTGAATAAAACCTGGATCGGTCCCTGACACCCCTCCCCTTCGACTCCTTCCATAACACAGATCAGTAACACGGGATCGACCCCCCCCCCACCCTCGCAAAATCCTGCGTCCAGGTTGCACGATTTGTTGTTCATTTCCACCAGTAGTATTCCATTTCGAACAGACTGAGACAATTTACTCAATGCATTCACGTTTTACGTATTTCCTGGCGGTAAATTGTAGGTAGCGGGGGCATTGTTCCCCGTTCTCAACCTAACACAACAACCACACCACGACATGGAAATACAAGGTCAGTTCACAAAAGACTTTTCGGTACCAAAGGACATTTCTTAAAAGGTGCTATGAAGAGTTTCCGTCATATACATCGCGTTATCTAGCAAGCATATGACAACTTGACAACGTGTCAATGAAAACATAAGGAAGGGCAATTTGATTTAGCCTACATAGGAAAAGTACACTCCTACAAGGGCAAGGTTAATTTAAAGTTCCATTTAACTGCGGTAACATCGGTTATACGTGACACGAAAGCTAAATGTACATTGAGAACAAGACGTACTCACCTGTAAAAAGCCGAATGCAAAAAGGAAATGGGAAAAACGATGAGAATTAAATAAAACCGAGCCTACGTAATTTGTCATTATTTTCATTTAGTAGGTAGGTAGTACATGTAGATTAGTGAAGAAATCAATATAAAAGATATGAAAAATTGGACACACGGTGAACTAAATTTTATTACACTTAACTGAGTACATAAACACAAAGCACTTGTAAAAACCTGTATGTTTCTGAAGAACTTTCATTTCTAAATTTTCACTGTTAGTCTTAATTCAAACTGGAGAGTATAAAGAGGAAATTGTGACAGACACAGGTTTAAATGTATACGTAATACCGTTTCAAAGCATATCATTCTGATGTTCCTACTACAAAAATTATACCAAATCATAAACCTATCTAATAATCTTCTATCGGGGTTTATAATGTTCTGTCTGAAAAAACAACATATTAGTCATGTTACGACTAATCAACAACTATGATAGCCAGCTAAAGCCCAAATGAAATTTGAGGCACGATAATGCTTTATGTACCTTGACGGAAACTTTGCCCAAGAGTTTTCGTGGCAGTAATATTTATAAGGGATTACAAAATTGATGCATGTTCTCTTCATTAATGTTAGTAGGTCAGTTTGATACTACCGTATGGAAGTAAAGTATTACTTAAATTCCATTTCTGAGTGTCTAATACCTCTTCATACAATCTTCCTGAGACAGATATTTTACGTATTTACGGAAATATGCGGACCGTAGTACGAAGCATGTCCTCTTCAAACTTCCTTCATTGACAATCCTTACAGGAGTATGAAAATAAGCACGAGATAAAACGAAATCGAAACAGGTCAATATCATCCTCAGTATCAATTTGGTATAAGAAAGAGCAGCACAGTTATACTAATAATTGCCAAAGGTAGGTGGCTGAACTTGCCAAGATAATACAGTTTACCATATTGTAACGCACTGAATACTAGTCAATGTAATTTGTGAATTTAATATTACGTGTTTTGCATACGTGTCGCCTAGCAAAACATTGAATCTTTTACTGCATTGATTGAGTTAATATCCGACTTGTCTATTTACATCTAAAAAAGTTCTACGGTATTGTCTGACATTATTCCCTGATTATGTTACTTCCAAATATAGATTGTACATTTCTAAATCCATATTCAGAGTGTGAAAGGAAGCATTGTAGTATTTTAATTCATTAAACAATGGCTGTATGACACAACTCGGTGTTTAATTTCACGGAACGAAGTCATCTTAAGGAGCTGTTTGCCCTCCACCCTTTTTTAACGACGGGCAGCTTGGTCTACACCCCTCCTCTCTCTATACCCCATTCTCTGATGGGGAGGTGGGGTCCTTCCAATGATCATAATATTTTGTGAAGTCACAGCTACGAAGACCGACTGCAGACACGTCACTATTTACTTGACATGCAGAAAATCTCTATCTAAAAAAGCATAAACCCCTGAGGTTATTTAAATGTTATTTCTTCATGATACCTGTTTAACAATTTTAACATTGAAACATAATTCAATTCTTCACGAAATATTTTGAATATATTTTACTGTTATGCTAATGGGCAGTGTTCATTGATGGCAATAGAAATATCCTCTGCTATCTAATTCCCATAAACTGGAACGAAGAATCAAGAGCAGGTGTGTAGCCAATGTTCGCACTTCTAAAAGTCATAATGGCATTGTGAAATTGTACCTACATTGGTCCAACATTTTACCTACAATCTATCTACTTTATAACACTGCATTTTTCCTACATTTGTACAAACTAGTTGATGATAAAGCTATGATAGAGTATATGCCATTGGAGATAATTTGGACTGTGCATTGATATCTCTAAAAACACCCAGTATTATAGTGTTTATCCGTAGAGTGCATGCTAGTGAGGCCACGTAGTCATAGAATATGTATTACTGAAATCCTGAACTAGTATATGATTTGGACCAGCACGATTAGCTGCTGCCTTTGACTTTCACACCAAGCTGGCTTTGCCCTGTTACTTCTCATTCTTTTTCAGTTTTTGACCCCAACAAGGTACACATCAAATCGAAGCTCGAGGGTTAGTGGCTGCTAGCACATCTAAGTTTTCATACCATGACCTCTGACGTTTTGAGCTAGAAACACCTGCATTTTAAAATTTAGTCCTTCCCCTTAACAACTAACTAAGACAGAAGATTGCCACAGCTTCCAAAGCCTCAAAATCATGAATAGCAAAAGCAATTTCGACCATTTTTGCACAATGTATCTTTTATGGTGAGCACTGCAGCTTACATTACACTAAGTATCCAGTGCTCTATCAGAATAGGATGGACAGTGAACCAACATCACAATTTTAGGGACATTTTGCCGAACAGTAATTTTCTATAATAGTGCTGCGCCCCTTACTGACGATTTTTCATTCAACTTAGGGAGGCTATTCATAAACGAAGCCTACTGCATACTGACACTAAACATCTAAAAGGTTGATTTAAACTTTGTTTCAATAAAATTCAATTTAAGAACCTAGAAGCTGTCCTGTCTCTCACTGCCCAAAGAATTTTGAGGAGCCATCCGACCTTCAGCTTTGTGTGGATGTCATTCTCCTCCCCCAGCATTCACCTAACTGTAACCTCTTTACATTTCTCTTTGCAAGTATACATGTAGAGTCAAAATTGGGTACTAGGTGAACAATAGCACAAATTTCCATTACATCGTCCAACGGGAATAAAACCGTGAAAGCAGTTTCTAAGTGCAGTATGCAGCGGCTGTTATTGACATTTCCCTGGCTTATTCTTACTTTAAGAATTGGAACTCCCGTTTCTTTTTTGTATTTCATGTGAAGCCTGTGTTCACACCTCACTGTGTTCCATGATTTTGTGGTTTTTTTTTTCTTTGCGTCTACCAAAAATATAAGCACTCTAGATCAATGAAGCATAGAAAAGGTCGACGTCAGAAAATTTTTCGGGAATTTTCAAACTTAAGTACGTCACTTGACACCTTCAACATCGAGTGTAAGGACAAACACTGCCGAACAAGGAGCTATTAGCCACTTTATTAATTCTTAGGTAGCAATTAGCTTCTGCTTTGTAAGGAAACTTCACGTAAGGTTCTATTGTTAACAATTGTAGGTGGTATTCGTTCTAGCTGTTTGTAGTGCTTGACCATTTTTAAGACATGATTTACAATGTTGTTTTTGATATTTTTGATATTGCTTCTTTTTTGTCAGTGGTGCGTACATTCCATTGTCAAGTCCTGGTATATACATACCAAATTAATACCATTATATTGTTTTGAGAAAATCATATTGCGTCAACGTAAATTTCTTGAGATGGTTATCAAGGTACATTTCTTGGTGACGAGGGTTAGCATTCATGATGACAGTTTTTAAACAATAAGTTTTACCAAAATGTTAAAATACGATACAAAATTAGCCAATGGGATCCTAACCAACCGGCCAGATGTACTATGAGATTTTGTAATAAACATTGTGAAGTTTTGCATCATGACCCCCCCCCCAACACACACACATACACACACTTTATTATGACCTTTCCAATAAAAGTATTGTACATTTTTATCGAGCAAGTTCACTTTCGGTGGAGATTTGAGGTAAGTATCCATAGAGAGCGTTTAGTTCAGTACTTCCTTTCCTAGCGTGATACCAATCCTTTGATTTTAAGCAATTCTACGTCATTGTTGCTAATTAATTTTCCCTTTGTTACTAGGAGACATTCAGGGGCCTAAATTTAAGGTGTGGGATATCGGGATGTGCGATACCCCCTGGAAAAGCAAACGCGTCGGTGTCCCTTGGGTGCCTTGTCGGTGTCCCAAGGATATAGATGGAGACGAGAGAATTCGGAAGAACTTTTATCTGATAATATTTTCAGTGAAAAAAGAAGTCATATATGAAAATATCTTAAAAGATTCGATTCTTTCCCAGCTTTCATTGATAATTTTCATAAAGAGGCTGAAATCGGATCACTGGAAGGCCCACGTAAGCCCCACATACCATCATTTATCTTCTAGCCGTGAAGTTCCTTCTTGTATCAACTACCCAACATTCATTCGAAGTTGGGTTATATAATCATGGGCCTCTTTGAAAGTGTGTGTGTGTGGGTGGGGAGGAGGTATAGTCCGTGGCACTATTTAGTCGGATTGCCACCATTAGTTGGCGGGGAGTGTACGAAGAAAATGTTGGCCAAAATACCCCCGAGGTCACCGAAAATGGCACCTTCAAGGCTTTGCAACGTGATACTGTGACAACTGTTAGAAGTATTTTTGTCATGTTTTCATTTATCTGTTCTATTAAGAAGTTTTGTTAATAAATACAGGGCTGTATAACCCAGATAGCACACTACGTTGGACCAATGTTGGAAAATGGTTGGCAATTGTTGGCAAGCGTTGGCAATATGTTGTTTTGGTAACAGAATGCTGGTCCAACGTAAGACCAACATTTATCCACCACCTTTAGGACATGACAATGTTTTACCAACGTTGGCCTAATGGAAATAAGCCAACTGTTGGGCCCAATTTATTTAAACAACGTTGGTTTAACATTAGCAAACCAACAGTTGGTTTAAATTCCTTTAACTAACGTTGAACCAACGTTAATCATCCAACTGTTGGGCTTTATTTTCTTGCCAGAGTTGGGCTTACATTAACAGCCCAACAGTTGGTTCTTATTCCTTTAGCTAACCTTGGGCCAACGTTAGTCAGCCAATTGTTGGGCACAAATCATTTTATAATTGTTGAGGCAACATTAACAGCCCAACGGTTGGTCCGTATTCCTTTAACTAACATTGTGCCAGCATAGATCAGCCAACTGTTGGGTCCAATTTACTTAATCATTGCTGGGCCAACATTAGCACCACAACAGCTGGGCCTTATTTCCTTAACCAAGTTTGGGCCAACACATGCCAACCAATTGTAGGATCTTAGTTCTCTGATCAACTTAATGTTTGGCCAACTTAATCAATCAGCCTGCTGTTGCCCCGTATTCATTTAACCTGTGCTTGGCAAATATTAACGGCCCAACAGGTGGGGTTTACTTCTTTTACTTACTACTTATTACTGGGTATCACGCATGCAATTAAACAGCTTTGGGGCAATAAACCAACCACCTGCATGATTCCTTCGATTGCCAAAGTTGGGCTAACATTAGCCAACTGAATGTTGAGCTTTATTTACTAAACGAATTTTGGCCCA
>WURT03191833.1:0-10003 GCA_009936505.3 Holothuria glaberrima
TTACATCAAATATCCAACTATGTTATTTGCATGTCACACAACCTTGAAGAACATTTAGTTTAGTAACTCACTCAGGGAAAAAAGATTACTGGAGGATCATTGAGTATCTTACAAGAAATGGCATTAAGTACAACACACCACATAGAAAAGTAGCAAAATGTTTAATAAATGATTTTGCATAAATCAAATTTGATTAAACTGAAAATGACTACATTAATTATTAAGAAGGAACTCGCTGGTCAAAAAGCCTGACGAATAATACTGTAGTCTGAATCAAGTGACAGCACAAGCCTACAGATACTAGCTTGTGATCATAAATCTTGAAGAAAATTTGGTGATAGTGGGGAAAACGACAAGTATAAGAGATGAATATTTGGAACATAATGTCACTACCAAAGTGACATCAGCTTGTAAAGACACTGGAAAACGTTCTGTTGTTAACAAAGTTTGTTTAAAAAAACCTCAAAAAGTTCTAACACAGTATTCTGATTTGTGTCTGCATTTTGAGCATTGAAAGCCTTTACGTATAATATCCCCAGTAAAATTCAGGAGGGATCATTTTCCCTCTTTGCATAACACCTGCATACTATGCAGTACAAGAAGGGGTGTGCCCGTCCTCTCATCTGACCCATCCTTGCAGTATCTGTTATTTCCCCTCATCCCTGCCTACCCCCACCCTCAGAGGAGATTCCATGTAATCAAATTGAAGTAACATGTTACTTTTGAAAAGTAGCTAGTTACTATTCAGTTAGAAGTCAATATGTCTAGCTACTTTTTCAACACTGTAACTCGTAACTGTTACAAAGTACAATTTTATGGGCATAACTGTAACAAGTAACGGTCAAAGTGTAATGGAAATAACCCTGTACCCTGGTGTATATAATTTACTGTACACAACATTTCATTACTGCAATTTGCACTGCTTTTATTACAACTCTTCAAACATTTGCTTAACCTCTCCTCCCCACTCATACACTCCCTACCCACAAAGAATAAATTCCGTGCAATGAACTCTGTAAGAAAATGTTTTACATATGGCTTGTAAACAGTGTTAATCAGTTATCACATTCTAATGTCCAATGATTTGTTCACAACTAGATGGTACTAAAAATGTTACAAAAGCTAAATACATACTTTTTAATTAAGGGCCTTGAAGGGCAGTTGTTTAGCAACGCTAAGTGACCACAAAGGTGGAGGAAGCCTATGGCTCATGAATTGCAACTTCACGTCGGGTGGCAGCCAACTCAATAATTTATATAAAATTTGGTTTCTTTTCAAAGGCCTGTTTAGATGGGAAAACCATAGATTACTCTTGCTTGAAAAACACACCTTACTTTCACCCAGCCAGGGGTCAAACCCAGAACCTCTCGGCTGCTAAACTTCATCGCTTCAAATGCCACCTCGTTTATCCACTCGGCCACAGAACTGGTTACTTGGCCAATGAAGGAAAACAAATGTGATACTTACTTACTAGATTGTCTCCTTTACATACATGCTCCTCAACAATTGTTGTACCTGTTGATAGAGGACAGAAGATGGCATCTTTTTTATAATTGCTAACTCTACAAACAGGGCTGTATATAACTATCATTTTCACTGCAACCATTTTTGCTCTCCAAAAGCAAAGCTTTTGAGTCACTTGGCAATGTTCTTCACAAAATAAGAGTTGCTCTGTGACTGATGGTGTTGTTAAACACTCTCAACCAATCACAAAGTAACATTAAAATGAGAAACAGAGCCTGCTACTCACTATGCTAGGGATATATAACACTTGGGCTTCACTGATAACACTCAACGTGGCAGACCAGAAGTTATTTGCTTAACAACCTGGTTTTAAAAAGTGTTTCTTTGAATGATGAACATACAGCACATCTATTTTGCAAGGACAGCAAGCTGCAACTACCCTGAAGTAGTTTGGCAAAATTTTGGAAAATGTTTAAAACTGGTATTTTTCTTTTGCCTGTACAACTGTGTTAATGGACTGTTTGTGTGTACACACAGTCCTGGCTAGAAGTATTCCATCTCATTGGTCCATCCAGTGGTTCTGTACTTGACTCTGATTGGGCAGTTTAGATCTAGAGAACATCTTATTTCAATAACTTTTCTGTTTGTGTCCATAATAAATTGCAGATCATGCAACTGAGTGCTGTTTACTGATGCTAAAGGCCAATGCACACTGCAATGACCTGACTGCAACCTGACTGCGATACGACTGGAAACCTGTCAGGTCACAGTCAGGTCCTAAAACCTGCCAGGTTGCAGTCGGGTAAGTGCAGTGTGCACCAAATTTTGTCCAACAGTTGGTTCTTGTCGTGACCAAATCAGGTAAATCAATTTTTGAAATATATCGTGGAGTCGGAGGGGGGGGGGGAGAGTTGCGTCATAGCTGAGTCAGGTCATGGCAGTGTGCTGGTGTTATTGACCCCACTGTGACATAATTTTAATGTATAGCCAATGAGAAAGTGATGTAAAATCAGGTGACAGTGCAGAAAAAATGGTGGCCCGCATGTAGACAGAGGAACAAAATATGAAATTATTGGAACTTGGGTAGTAAGCACCCTCTTTATGTTGCCTCTCATTGGCACATTAGCAATAAAACTTGTATGAGGTTCTTCCAACCTTATGCTCCCTAAGTGCCTCTTTATCCACTGTCTCACAAATCTATATAACTTAATTTCACTGTAAAAGTCTAAATCTATATGAGCACCTGTAAAGCAACAAAAAAGGAGACACATATGCAACGATTTGGTGGTGATACCTGCCATTTCCAACCTTTGAAGCCAACAAGAGTTTGCAGGTCGCGGTAACAGTTGGCGTGGAGTGTGGTCGACTGCGACCAGACGCAACTGGTCACAGCTGCATGCAACTCATCTCCAACAAGGAGTTGGGTTCAGGTGAGTCAAGTCACAGTCTGGTCAGTGCAGTGTGGGTCCACCTTAATTATACAAGCTTACCTTTTTCGCTTTTGTACTCTGAGAGTTCTCTTTCAGTTTGTTTCCAGTCTAAAGAAAAAGAAATCAAAATTGAATAGTGAAATGTTTCATGAAGAGTAAATTTAGCATTTCAGCTATTACAATTGTGTTGCTATTCCTCTAAAGAGGAAAGGTATGCCACTTGGGTTAGTCTTGCCTAAAGACCAGTAATGGTTCACAAAAAGCATGCTGAAATATTACAAAAATACAATGCACAAAACCATGCACATACATCTTTTTCACACGAAGAAATATGTTAACATTGTATTAAACACACCATACATAACTGTTCTTACACTACAATCACTAGTAGCAATAAATGCAAAAAGCAAATTGCAACACGGTCCACACTGAAACCATTCCCTGCCATGGCAGCACTTGAAGTGCACAAAATTAGTTCCTGGATTCTACACAATCATCAACAAATGTTTTTTGACTGGGGATATTTTTTCAGCAAAAAATCCAAAAATACCCCCTCCCCCCTCCACCTAACCCTGGGAAAAATTTAATTCCACCCCTGTGCCATGGCCAGTGTGAAGATTTCAAAGTAGCGTCCTGACAAAATTTACATTAGGGTCTACATAAAGTTCTCATACTGCTGAAATGGACTACACTACCTAGTACCTACTTAACAGATATCCAAGCTGCCAAGGTAACTAAAGAATCAACTACATGACATGGCACAGCAAAATTTTAATGCACAAGATGTAAACAGACATTAAGAGATAAAATATATAAGCAGTATCAACTGGTTCTGATTAACATAACTTAACCTTACAGATAACAGTGGGTGACATTGATCTATGTCATCTTTTTATGATACATATAAGACTACCCAGACATACCTTTTGCAAAACTATGAGTTTGGTAGACTTATGACCTTTCTGTCTGGAACAAGGTAGTATAAATATTACAGTAAGGGCATAAAATTTTGAGTGATGCTGGAGTGTACTGTACATGCTCTGTGAAGCAAGCTCAATCTAAAGTCACACATACTGTACTAAGGGAGATATCTTTATTCAATATAAAAAAAATTAAAAAATAAAATGCAAAATATTACTTTATAGGATCACAGTCCCAGGTCACATAGGCATCCTCCATTGAAAGTAGGAATTAGACTAGTAGGGATTATTTTTAAACAATGTTCTTAATTTCAGTTAGTCCTATCTTTTGTAATAAATATGTGTATGAAAGATTGATTGCTCTCTGAAGACATTTTGATGGTTGAAGATAAAAGACATACTACTGACATACTGTAGTAGTCTTTATATGATGATATTCTGCATAATGCAAATCTAACTCAAGGGGGCTTTTGCTTACAAAATCACCACTCCAAAAGTTAAGTAACCCAAAATACATGAAATTTCTCTTTCCACCACCTCCAAAAATGTGAGGAAAATGAGAGAAGCTGTAAGATTCTTCTCAACTGTCCTTTGCAATACATATACCAGAAACTAACACCATACATATTGGTATTCACCCAATATGTGACGAGGCCTGTGTGCTGAGCTTTTCACATACTTGTTGTAAACTGAAGTCAATGACACTACTTAAATCTTACTTGAGATCATATTGCAGACTAATCAATTGAATAACTAAACCACCAACCCAAGTCAAAGTAAGTCACTTCACACATGTGCATGGTCAAGACATTTAAAATGTAACAAGTATGTTGTATATAAAATGACCAATCCCTCAATCAAAGAACTGACACAATTTGTATTTTTGAAAGACATGTGATACAAAGACTGACTGACAATTTCCATACAATTTTATACAAAGCATAACAGTTGACCCACAATGACTCACCCATGAGTCAACAAGGTGACAGACATCGGAGGTACATCAACTCTTTCCTTAGTCATACAGGTGACTGTCAACATTAGTGCAGTCATATGTGAGTCACATTATCATTTGTCAATGACCCTCCTTAAGTTTCAGTGACCATATCAGGTGTCTAGTTGACACTTGATTTCCATGCTCAGGGGGTCCATGTGACTCACTGACTTGAGTCTTACCTTGAAAAGTTCAAATTCTCTGCCTACAGTGATTAAACTAGGCTGACGTCATGGCCCTGACAGGAAGCTCATGAAAACGTTTCATTCAGTAATTTAAAAATAAGCTGATTATAGAAATCCATGTGACTTAAAACAAACTTGAATGCCTGATGAGGAACACATACAAAGCATACAAACCTAACAAGAGACTATAAGTTCACTAACATAATTAGGTGATTAAAGGGAAATATTGCGTTTGTGTTACAGGGTTTTTTTTAGTTTTTTAAACCAATGTCAATAAATACAGAATGATAGACAATTCAAAATAAGGCAGTTTGGTAGCTTTCTTTTCAAGAAATAAGGCTCCAACAGGAAGAAATTCAGTAATTTGTTGCACAAAAATAATTTGTTCACCCAAACTTTCAAAAATTCAAATGATGCAACAATTCATTACTTTTGAAATGCATAATATTTTGAGGAGATAAAGCTATTGCTAGCATTTACCGGTGAGACCGAACAGTTTAATAACTATTAAAGCTATTTTCTTTTTATGCCATGTTGGTGCATTTTGAAAGCAATATTTCCCTTAAAACTGACTTGAAATAAATACTGTAGGAATTCCAGGTGACTGAATTTCTAAACTAGAAACACTAAAGATTTGATTTGACCCCAATATACGGTAGATACGATGCCACTCTACCTTAAGTGACCCAAGTGACTAGAGTACGTACTAGCTACAACATGATCCCATATACTGTCACTAACATTATGTTCATGTCCATTTAAAATTTGACAGGATCACAAAAAGGAATTTTAAAATTTTGATAGCTTTTGTAATTTTTGTTAAATTGGCAAGATGTCAAAAGTGGCTCCTGCTGTGCAATCCATACAAGTCCAATTTGTCAGACTGTCACAAAAAACTGTGAGACCATGAATTCAGAGGTAAAATACGGTCACCAAAAAACTGTAGCTCTCAATACCTTCACAGGACAATGTACATGTCGCCAGATAATGAGCTGCTCATTATCAGACCATGATAAATTCTCATTTTGACCGCACTGGAGTGCATGGTCATCAAGATGCACTCTGTGGTTCAAGACCACAATTCAGCTAATCATAAAGACCATGAGCTTAAGCTCATTGTGACCCTCAAAAATGTATGTGAACAGATGGTTCACCTTTATTTTTGAATGCCCCTCTGTTCTATATTGTACTTGTAAAACATGCAGTTCCTAACGTGGCTTACCTTTGTTGTGCCAACAGAAATAAGCATGTAGTTTGATTATGAGCCTCTTATCTTGATCACTCGTCTGCCACTCTGTTTGAACACAACTGTGATCTTGATGAAAATAAACTGCAGTAGGCTCTTGTGGATTCTTGTTACCCACCTGACACACTTTTAATCACGAGTGAATATAGTGTTTAGAAAGTCTGTTATGAAAGGAAATGAATTTACCTTCATTGAGCATTCTGACAATTTCAAGGTGGTTGGCAGAGACTTGATGATCACCACTGTTGTGGAATCTTGCACTGTTGTCTCTTCTTCTGGAATTTTGTTGCTGAAATGTAGGCACTGATTGGGACTGCATACTAAAAATATGAAAACATGCCAAAAAGAGAAAAGAACTTGCGTCAATATATACCTTTTTTTTGCTATATTTGCGCACACTATTTTCACCTGTCATACCTCATAAATTTCCACAATGGGACATGTGTTCTCAAAATTGACTTCCTAGAGTACTGCACTATGGTTATTTTCCCCTTCTCTGCCTATCGCTACACCCCTTCCTCTTTGGCTACGGGTCTAACCTCAAACTCCACGAATCTAATAAGACAATACTCAAAAATTTTTGCAACTTTTACAATTCAAAACAAATTTTTTGTCAACAAAGAGACGTTCTCCATGTAGCATTATTATGCCAACTTCCCTCACCATATTGGAAAGTTCATATTTGATCTACCAAAGTTTTGCACCAATAATCTTTTTCCCTAATTTCTATGCTGTGCCATTGATGCACTGTATTTGGTGTGTATGAAAATGGCAGGAAAATCATGCCACCAAATAGGCATGTACTGTGAACTGTAAAGCTACAGTTGAACATCAAAGGTACTGTATTGTGTGTAATATGCTTATTGTCCAGTCTCAACCCCACCCCCAGCTCTTCCATAATTTCCTTATTGGCTAAGGGTACATTCTCAAAGAAAAGTGAAAATTTCTGTAATTATTACCATTAAGAATAAAGTTTCTATCAACATGATTCCATGTAGAACTTTTATGTCAAGGAAAGATGTCTTTTTAAGTTATGATCTAACAAACTCTTCTCTTGGAATACTCAGCTGCATTTTTATGGTTCTAAATATATTGTATGTTTAACTTCATACTGCAAGACTTATTACTTCCTAGTACTGATGACAAAAGACCTCCAAAAAAACACCTGAAGCTGGCTAAAACTTTTTCATTCAAAAAAATTTCCTTTGCTCTAGGGAAAAATCATTACAGTTATTTCCAGCAAACCAGCAACTTCCTGAATTACTACACTTCCTTACATGGATGAGTAGATATAAAATTTTAATTCACCAATTTATAAACCACCTCAGCATCAAGGCTGAACCTTTCGGGGGGAACTCGAAAATGTAACCTGGGATGATTTAATAGCACACAAGACAGCACATACAACTACCAAGCTGACTCTTTTTGGTAAAACATACATATTAACCTTCTATACATACTTAGTACATTTAGTATGTCAGTTTTCTATCCTACACATGACAAATCAAAATATATACAGCTTTTATTTCGAATTTTCAAAGTATGCACAGGCTGATATTCATGTTGCTAGGCAATGATAGATATACTGCTTTAATTTCATTTATCTCTTACAAAGTAGGTCTGCTAGTTAATCTGCCTTTATGTAGGCTGGAAAATCATTTATAAGGGCAAGTCTATGTGCCAAGTTGGGGAAAAGCCAGACAAGCCAGAGCAGGGATCTAGTATAACACAATTCTAACCCATGCATTTGTAAAGCATATTGGAACAGAGCAGCTTCAACCACTCTGGGCCACCCAAGGACCCTTACCTCACATCTCACAATGCTGCACTCGCTCTTTCAAATTATGCAAACACAACTTTACCACAGATTACTTTTAAAACACTTAATGAGGTTCTTTTACAATAGACTTTACTACTTAGTGTAAACAGTTTAAGCCCAAAATAACTGTTTCAAAATTGTTCTGACAAAAAACTGTATGAAGTTAAACACTTACTGTAGACAGTAGCAGCACCAATGTAGGTACAATACAGTACAGTACTACAGTAGTCTACAAAATTTATCTGCATTTAAGTTAACTGTATCTACACAATAGTAACAGAACCATGCCAAACAAAGATTAGAATACCACACCTTGAACTTAAGTTTTACATTATGCAATAGACCAATTGGTGATGCAGCAACTACAGTGAGTACAGGTACATTATCTTGGGGATAAAATCACTTTTCATCATTTCACCAGTGTGCAAAATGTATGTTGGAGCAGAGGGGGTTGTGGCCCAAATATACATTTTCAAAATAAGATCAATGCTTTATTAAATGATAATATATAGATACTATTAAAGTGCTGCTTCATCAAGATTGTAGTGCTAGAACGGAAGGGCAGGAAGGGGTCTGAACAAAGAAAAGACTATACATGAAAATGATGAACCTGATGTAGGACATGGCTGGAGCCATGCAGACCGGATCCATGAAATTTTTTTTGGTGCATTCACAATACAACATTATCCTTTTTACTTGTAAAATGTTTTCCTTAAAACCAACCACTTCATGCTGCAATTTATATCATAAATTTAAAAATTGCAATTTGAAGATTTTGTGCAGCCTACCAATTGCAGCTTATCAAACTCAAAACAGGGTCTGGCATTGGTACTGTTCATCAAAGTGCAATCCTTTGGTATGAGTGATGCTATTGCTTGAATTTATGTCAATCAAAGGGCAGTCACCAATCGTATTTAGATTAGTTACTTAGTTAGATGAGGTTTTATATCTCAGTTTGTATTAACCAGTCTGTAAATCAACTAAATTGGTTTAAGTCGGCCGGCGACGGCCTTTTTCCAGTTGTGGCTCACTGGCTTGTTTTCCCTACTCCATTGTTTATGCTGAGCACCAAGCACAATGGCAGTAGCTTCCATTTTTACAGTCTTTGGTATGACCCAGCCAGGATTCGAACCCCTGACCTTCCGGCTGCAAGTTAGATGCTCTAACCACTTGACCATGCAGTCGGTCTTCCAATCGTATTTAGAGATAGGGGTACTCCTATCTTGTTTGCATGACACAAAAGCCCCTTAAAATCGCAAGAGTTATGAAGATATGTGTGGAGAAGCTACTGTCTAACCAGAAAGCCAAAAGGCTTGGTGATTCCTTGCCATATGATATATTGTAACAAATATGAATCACCCACATGACAAGCATGAGATCCCTCCTACTTAAGATACCTTTGACCGCCACAAAAATGATATGGCCAATCCAAACACTATAAGAATGAGATCCCTCGAAGTTACCCTTCTTGAGTTATCGTGTTTACAAAGTTTTGACCTTTTAACCTCTGGTGACCCCAAATGACCTTTGACCTCAACCAAAAACAAAAGGGATCATCTATTCAATATGGCCAACCCACATACCAAGTATGAAATCTCTAAGTGTTATTCTCCTTGAGATATCATGTTTACAAGGTTTTGACCTTTTGACCTCTGGTGACCCTGAATGATAAAGATGACACCCACCAAAAACAATAGGGATCATCTACTCAATATGGACAACCTATATACCAAATATGAGATCCCTGGGAGTTACCCTTCTTGAGATATCGTGTGTACAAAGTTTTGACCTCTGGTGACCCCAAATGACCTTTGACCTTCACTAATTTAAAACAATAGGGATCATCTACTCAATATGGCCAACCCACATAACAAGTATGAGATCCCTCAGGGTTACTCTTCTTCAGATATTATGTTTACAAGCAAACCCATCACATACACACACA
>WURT03191844.1:0-10003 GCA_009936505.3 Holothuria glaberrima
CATTGCAGTGACGGAATTCTCGGGCAGCTACGCCAGTTACGAGCCGCGCGTGAGCTAGGACAGACGTGCGAGAACCTGCCTCTCGCTGTCTGCCCATGTGCCGCTAAGGAAGTGTCTGTGAGTGCCATCATGAATGCATAGGATTTTCTTATCATCTAAACCAAAAATAAAAAAGCTTACAGGAAACCCACGGAGAGTTATGCCCTTAAGAACCACAGTACGTCATACTGCACTTTGTACATACACGTTCCCACAGTGCAGTGTGTAGAGCGTTTGGTTTTCGTGTAAAGACGAGTGTGGTCTTGCCAACATGAGAGGTCCTGTGCACAGAACGATTCGAAATTTACACTTTGTTTACTTTGAGAGCAATGCAAACACAAAGGTGCACTCAGGTGTGAAATGTCCACTTTGGACAGGAAACTTGCTGACCGGCACAGCAAGCTGTTGATATTTCATACTTCCTCCCTGCGTTTTGCAGAGCTGAGTTTAACGTCTGTACTGTATATACGTACTTATTTTCATGGCGGCTACTATAAAAGTCTATTTGAATTATCGTCAGGTAAAATACTTTCTAGCACGAAGAGTATTAGACTAGACTCTAATTAATTGTTACTCAGTTATTGATGCAAAGGAACTTTCATACAAGCAATTGTTAATGGTTTGCCAAGAAATAAAAAAGAATATTGAGAAGACGGGTTGACAGAAAGTTGGTTTTTAGATCGAAGGTAGGAACTTGATTAATGGCCCTACTTTTTGTCCACGCGACGTTAAAAATGTAGTTTTGCTCGATCATAAAAAACCGGCTTGTATTGAAAGCTGAGTATGTTGTAGGCAGTAATGTTAAGTCCCAGTTCAAAACTCCCTCCTCCGACGGGCTACTGCAATTGATTTACTTTTTACAGATGGAACACAATAAAGTGTTTCCGTAATTGAGAAAAGTGGGTATACCGGGGCGGAAGTATGCTACAGCCTTACAACATTTCGGCCGGGGTGGCTTCAGCAACTTAAACTTATGCTTACAGCTCCCTGTTCTGAACATCGGGCTTGAGAGATTTTCTTCTTTTAAATTGCCCATGTTCTAAATTGGGGCGGACCTCAATTCAACCCGTGGCAGTATAAATTATCGCACAAGGGGAGAATTTTCGTCTCCCCGAGTTAGCAGAAGGGGATTCCCAAATTAAAACTTCTGGGCCGCTTTGATGTGTACTGTTGATGCTAAAGGGGAGCCAGGGGCCGGATATTGACTCAGCGATTTCTCCGGTTTACTTTTGCCTAATCTTTTAAGGACATAGAATATCTTGGCCGAATAAGTATAGATAAACAACTTCAGCTTACATTTCTCTTACCTCCTCTCACACTCCCTACCTCTTTAATTTTTTCTTCAGTTACTCCTTTTAGTCCTTTCCTTTTTTAACTTTGCCCGCTGTACTCAGTCTTTCGTTCCTAGGTTTTTCATCCAGATTTCTCACTTTTTCAAAGTCGGTCCCTGCCCCTTTTCCCTCCCTGCCACCTTTCCGACCTCCGTTGCAATTCGCAAAGTCAGCCTTAATCCCCGTTTCTGTTCCAGCCACTCTCAGCCTTAATTGCTCTTCCCATTCCACCTTTTCTAAATTCATAGACCTGCCTTCCACAGCACCAGTCCCTAAATCGGTGTTTTTCTCTTTTATTTATCAAACCAACTTCCTCCTCTCCTTTCTTCTTTTCGTTCATCAATAGGGTAATCCCCCTTCTTGTTTTACACAGGCAAGTCACATCTATCTCAGTAGTTAATCACAGAAATCGCACAAATAGGACAAAGACTTCCATAACATTTAAACCCTGTGAATAAACTTCCCGCGGTATGCACATTAGTATATTACAGCAAAGTCTAGTTCATGAACGACGTTACGTAAGCCACATAACTCTGCACTGCCTGGTGCCAAAATTGTGAACGGAAACGAGAGTCTGGTATGCTTCAGTATTTAATGCTTATTTCTAATTGTATTCCAAAGACAAAAAGAAAGTTTCAGATAAGTTTTAAAATAACTTTGATCCACCTTTCCAGATTTGAAGTTTTTTTTTTTTTTTTTTTTTTGGTCGTTGCTAGTTTGTATGTTCATCCTAATTACAAGTCAGTACTTGCTACCCGAATAACTCCAAAATAACCCTCCTTGCCTTTCTGTGGAAATTTTTCCACCGAATGGCACCGGGTGATGAGTCATCAAATGGGAGTAGCACAAAAAGCGGTCACAGCATTCTAGACGTTTTCGGTCAAATTTTACTTCCAGTGTTGAAGTCATTTGTAGTTTGTTTCTTGTACTTGTATGCACCGTCCACATAGCTTTGTTCGTAGTTATTGTGTCATCGGATGTAGTCTTCTAATAGTGCGTTGCATATGTGTGCGTAGTCAGGGTAATCCTGGCGCGAGAAAAAGTGTTTTTATTTTGTCTTTTCACTTATCATTTGACGTCAAGGAGCATTTTGTACTGTTTTTCACCTCCAGTGAAGGTAGATATTCGAGTCTAAATATTCATATTGATTAGGATCGCTATTGGTCACTTGAAAGCGTTCAAACAAAAACAGCGACAAAAACAGCGACACCGTATACGTCAAGATTTGCTGTAACAAACTAATCCCGAACATTTCCTGGGTAATTTTACATTGTCTATTTTCATGAACTAAAATTACTCCGCCACTTACAACAACAGTTTGACTTGCAGTCATATAATATTATTCAAAGCCTTGTCTTCCCTAAAACCAATTTCAGTAGTTGCTGAGCTGGAGAATGAAGCTCATCGTGTGCTTTCTATTGAGGAATGAAACCACCCACACCCACCCAACAACCAACACACACACCCCTACATTGCAAGTCCTTCACCTGATAAACCTGGTAGCCTACAAGTTACAGAATAGAGTGAGGTTATCAATTTATTTCGTATCTTTAAAAATCGATGATAATGAAATATTTCTAAGCTTAGTAAACCCTTAGAATGTTGTCTCAAATCTGCGCGTACCATCCCCTCGAGTCCTTTAAAATTTCAATGTAATACCTACTATACATAACTGTGTAGGTGTTTCAGTCTCATGGTAGCCTTCTCAAGCGTAAAACAGAATGTCCTCCAAATTGTCTCGATGACAATTAATTCAATGATTGGTTTCAAAGCTTGTGTCAAATACTCTAACTAAGCCCTTGCATCATTTTCCTGTACGATACGATTTACTTCAGAGTTATTTAGTTTGGCTGCTAAGCTCTCCCAACAAGTTTACATATGGTCCGTGCAGTCATAGCCTGGTCTCGTGTTTCAAAGTAACTCTAAGTGACAGGAATTTAAAGTTTTGGTTAATGTATTGCCTGTTACCACATAGATTGTTCTACGTTCAGTAGAGCTAGCTCGTGATCGTGGTGTGTGTGACATGAAATTACCGTGGGGAAATAATCGATAATTTAAATCCTACTTTTAACCGTAAAATGCAGTGTGACATCACCTAATAACCCTACCCTCCTTACACACCTGTGTGGAGGAGACTGAACCTTTAGTGTGGCAAATTTTAAGTATATACAAATAATACTAATATCATGGATGCAGGCGCGTATCCAAGTGGGGGGGGGGGTTTCCCAGCCTCAGCCCCCCTTTTTGGCCACATCAACAATAACAACTGTGCGAAAATTAGCATAATATTAATCTAGGAGAATATTCAAGGAGGCTTTTAGCCCCTCCCCGGCATTCGAAATGTCTGGATCCGTGCCTAGGATATGTTCCTCTATCAGGGAGCAGCCTCTTCGATATTCATTTGCCGGTTTGATAATGAACTTCCACTTAGCCGTTAACGTTGAATTTCACAAAATCTACTTAAAATAAAATAAAACTTCCTCAGCGGAGTATTGGTAAAGATTTCTTGCTTTTAAACTTTCAATTGCAATACACCTCAACCTCCTCCCACCTCTAGACGGACACCGAGTACCCACTTCTGGACCTTTCCAGGAACCCTAAAGCAGAATCTTTGGACTTTACTTGAGCCTGTACTCGGGTTCACGTGGATTACCCGCGTTCCTATAGCGGGACAGTATATACACTACTTTAACAGCGCACTATTTTAAGTGTTCTCCGTGTCTGTAGTGCTATATAGGCCTAAGGCAAAGAATGGTAACGGTATAGCTCAGCACTCGTTTGCACAATTTATCATTTGTACGATCATGTGAAATGGAATTTGGACAGAGCTAACTACATGCTGATTCGTATAGGCAGTTGTCGCTGGCTCCTACGTTAACTCAAATCGTGGAGAGTTTGACCATGGGCCTGCTTTAACCAACTTATGCTGATAAGATCAGGCCCGTACGCAGGATTTTGCGAAGGGGTTCGACCACATGTTACTGATCTGTGTCCTGGGGGAGGGGTAAGAGAAGGGGTGTCCTGAAAATTTTTTAGTGTTTGATTATGCCAAAGTGGAAAACGGTGGTACTACATTAGGGGGGATTGTCTATTTACTCATTCAATTTTTGCAGATTCACTTATGTTTTCCAAAAAAGGCAATGCCATGTGTTCTGCTTCTAGACCCCAAGAATAATGGGTTACCTCATTTGGTTACCGAAAGTTACCGCTCACATTTGAATCTCAAAAGAACGGCTTTGTGGGGTTTGTGACAGTGGCGTACCCAGGATTTCTGTCATGGGAGGCCATGCAGTATGTTGTATGATCGTCTGTCTGGGGGATAGGTCTAAGGAGAGGGGGAGAAGACGACGACGACCACCACCACCACAATCACCACTACCACCACAACGACGCCGACGACGACAATAACATCATCGAGCCTGAAATGTATGCTACACAACTTCCCCTACAGGGGCTGCTAAATTTGCATAAAAATATCCACTTTTTTACATGGACGGTTGCTGTTAATTCTGTATTCTGTGCTGTTCCGTTTCATTTCACCAAAACGACGAAAATGAATAAACGAGGTAGACCCCTTGGTAGTTCAGGGAGAAAAGAGAGGGAGAGAAGAGGCCGCCGCCCTAAAGTCTCTATCAAGCCTAGCCACTCGCCTATCGCAAGAGACCGATGATGACTTTGATGTTGTATCGACTGCCTCTGGTGGACTAACTGAGTGAAAGTATAAACCAGTCGATTAAACTTGCACACGCCGAGCTGCAAAAGATTCTAAAGGAGTTTGATAAGGCCATCGCATTAGATAAAAAAACAAATTAAGGAACTTCAACAAGAAAATAGGTCGTTAAAGGAAAGGTGTGACTCCCAGAAGCTGGCCTTAGTAACGATAAAGCTACCCAACAGGAGCAGGCGGATCAGTTAAACAAACAGAAGAGACATTCTCGACGAAGCAATCTGAGAATTGCTGGATTTAAATCTGCTGAGAATGAGGACTGCATGAAAATTGCAAAAGAAGTATTTCAGAAGGTAGAAGAGCCAGAGTGTAAAATTGAAAGGGCCCATCGTGACGGAAATGTCGTTAAATTGACCTTTGACCTCCACCAAAAACAATAGAGTTCTTCCTCTCAACATGACATATCTGTATATCAAAGGTGGAAACTGTCGGTCACTGCTATCTTAAGATATTGTGTTTACTAGGTTTTTACATACCAAATACGAAAAGTCTCTGTCATTGCTCTCTTGAGATATCGTGTTTACAAACCATTTACGAGGTGTTGGCAGTTTAACACTCGGTGACCTCAAATGACCTTTGACCTCTACCAAAAACAATAGCGTTCTTTCTAGCGACATAAAAAATCTATATACCAGATATGAAAAGTGTCGGTCTTTGCTATCTTGAGATATCGTGTTTACTAGGTTTCTGGGTTTTGACCTCTGGTGACCCCAGATGACCTTTGACCTTCACCAACAGCACTAGGGATCTAACTCTCAACAGGACAAATCGATGTAACAAATAAGGAAACTGTCGATCATTGCTATCTTGAGATATCGTATTTACAAGCTAGGCATCCCATACACACATACACACACAACATTACCATCGCATAGATTCCTTGCCTCCTTCGGCAAGGAATAAAGACCAGAAAGCCCAAAGGCTTCGTGATTCCTTGCCGAAGAAAATGTTAGGATTTTCTTGGGAATTCTTGGGAAATTTTGCTTTTCAACCTCTAAAGACCCCAGGTGACCTTTGACCTCCCCCAAACAAAAAGGTTCTTCCTCCAACAATAAAGCATCCATGTACCACAAAGGAAATCAATCTAGGCTTTCTACATTGAGAAATCGTATTAAGAAGGTTCTCACACTTTAACCCCAGGTGACCCCAGATGACCTTTGACCTCCACCAGAAACAGTAGGGTTCATCTTCTCAACATAACGCATCCACATACCACATATGACATCTATCCAAGCTTCCTACCTCGAGATATCGTATTTACAAAGTGTTCTGCTTTTGACCTGTAGTGACCCAAAAAGACCTTTGACCTCCACCAAAATCAAAAGCGTTCTCCTTCTAAACATAAAAAACTATGTACCAAATATGAAAAGTGTCAGTCATTGCTACCTCGAGATAAAAGAGTTTACAAGCCATTTACAAGGTTTTCGCAGTTTAACCTTTGGTAACCTCAGATGACCTCTGACCTCCACCAAAAACAATAGCATTCTTCTTCTTAACATGACAAATCTATATATCAAATATGAGAAGTGTCAGTCATTCCTATCTCGAAAAATCACGTTTACAAGGTTTTCTGTTTTTGAAATCTGGTGACCTCAAAAGACCTTTGACCTCCACCAAATACGATAGGGTTCTTCCTCTCAACATGACAAATCTATATACCAAATATGAAAAGTGTCGGCCATTCCTATCTCGAAATATAGTGTTTACAAGCCATTTACAAGGTTTTCGCAGTTTAACCTCTGGTGACCTCAAATGACCTTTGACCTCCACCAAAAACAATAAGGATCTTCTTCTTAACATGACAAATCTATATACTAAATGTGAAAAGTGTCCGTCATTCTTACCTTGAGATATCGTGTTTAAAGGTTTTGGGGTTTTGACCTCTCGTGACCTCAAATGACCTTTGACCTCTACCAAAAACAATAGGGTTCTTCCTCTTAACTTGACAAATTTATATACCTAGTATGAAAAGTCGGTCATTCCTATCTCCAGATAACGTGTCTACAAGGCATTTTCGAGACTTTCGCAGATTTACCACCAATGACCTCATATGACCTCTGACCTCAACCAAAAACAATAGGGTCCTTCTTCTTAACAAGGCAAATCTAGATACGACATATGAGAAGTGTCGGTCATTCCTATCAGGAGATGTGGTGTTTACAAGGTTTTGGGGTTTTGACCTCTGGTGACCTCAAATGACCTTTCACCTCTACCAAAAACAATGGGATTCTTCTTCTCAATATAAAAAGTCTGTATACCGAACATGAAAAGCGTCGGTCATTCCTATCTTGAGATAACTTGTTTACAAGCCATCTTCGAGGTTTTCGCACATTTACCACCAGTGACCTCATGTGACATCATGTGACCTCTGACCTCCACCAAACAATAGGGTTCTTTTTCTCAATATGACAGATCTATATACCAAATAAAAGAGGAAGAACCCTATTGTTTTCGGTGGAGATCAAAAGTCATTTGAGGTCGCTAGAGGTCAAAAGCAGAACACTTTGTAAATACGATATATCAAGGTAGGAAGCTTGGATAGAATCATATGTAGTATGTGGGTGCGTTATGGTGAGAAGATGAACCCTATTGTTTCTAGTGGAGGTCAAAAGTCATCTGGGGTCACCTGGGGTTAAAGTGTGAGGACCTTCTTAACAGGATTTCTCAATGTAGACAGCCTGGATAGATTTCATTTGTGGTACAGGAATGCCTTATGGTTGGAGGAAGAACCTTTTTGTTTTAGGGACGTCACGAACCACGAAGCTTTTGGGCTTTCTGGTTATTATTATTTCGGTTACGATTACGATTACTATTACTACTGCTACTGCTACTACTACTACTACTACTACTACTACTACTACTACTACTACTACTACTACTACTACTACTACTACTACTTTTACTCTTGTTCATTCCTTGCCGAAGCAGGAAGTTTTTATTTCCAAAGAACAACTCCCTCGCCGAAGGCAGGCAAGGATTCATTACGATGGTGATGTAATGTGTGCAGGGAGTTGTTATTTAGATGACAACACCCTGATGTATGTGTGTATGTGTGTATATGTGGCGCCTAGCTTGTAAAAACGATATCTCAAGATAGCAATGACCGACAGTTTCCATATTTGGTATAAAGATTTGTCATGTTAAGAGCAAGAACTCTATTATTTTTGGTGGAGGTCAAAGGTCATCTGAGGTCACCAGTGGTCTCAAACCGAAAACCGTGTAAACACGATATCTGGAGAAAGCAATGACTCACACTTTTCATATTTGGTATAAAGATTTGTCATGTTGAGAGGATGAACCCTATTGTTTTGGTGGTGGTCAAAGGTCATTTGAGGTCACCGGAGGATAAACTGCGAAAACCTCGTAAATGCCTTGTAAGCACGATATCTCGAGATGACAATGATCCACACTTTTCATATTTGGTAATAAGATTTGTCATGTTGAGAGAAAGAACTCTATTGTTTTTGGTGGTGGTCAAAGGTCATTTGAGTTCACCGGAGGTTAAACTGCGAAAACTTTGTAAATGGTTTGTGAACATGATATCTCAAGAAACCAATGACCGACACTCTTCATATTTGATATATAGATTTTTCATGTTGAGTGGAAGATCTCTACTGTGTCTGGTGTAGGTCAAAGGTCCGTTGCGGTCACTAGCAGTTAAACTGTGAAAACCTCGTAAATGGCTTGTAAACAAGATATCTCAAGATAGCAATGACCCACACTTTTCATATTTGAGATAGAGATTTGTCATGTTAAGAGAAAGCACACTACTATTTTTGATGGAGGTCAAAGGTCATTTGAGATCCCGAGCGGTCAAAAACCAAAAACCTTGTAAACACGATATCTCAAGATGGCAGTGTCCGACAGTTTCCATTTTGGTATAAAGATTTGTCATGTTGAGAGGATGAACCCTATTGTTTTGGTGGTGGTCAAAGGTCATTTGAGGTCACCGGAGGATAAACTGCGAAAACCTCGTAAATGCCTTGTAAGCACGATATCTCGAGATGACAATGATCCACACTTTTCATATTTGGTAATAAGATTTGTCATGTTGAGAGGAAGAACTCTATTGTTTTTGGTGGTGGTCAAAGGTCATTTGAGTTCACCGGAGGTTAAACTGCGAAAACCTCGAAAATGGGTTGTGAACATGATATCTCGAGATAGCAATGACCGACACATTTCATATTTGGTGTATAGATTTGTCTTGTTAAGAGGAAGAACTCTTTTTTTTTGGAGGTCATTAGAGGTCAATGCAGGTTAAACTGCGAAAACCTCGTAAATGCTTTGTAAGCACGATATCTCGAGATGACAATGACCCACACTTTTCATATTTGGTATTAAGATTTGTAATGTTGAGAGAAAGAACCCTGTTGTTTTTGTTGGTGGTCAAAGGTCATTTGAGTTCACCGGAGGTTAAACTGCGAAAACCTCGTAAATGGGTTGTGAACATGATATCTCGAGATAGCAATGACCGACACATTTCATATTTGGTGTATAGATTTGTCTTGTTAAGAGGAAAAACCTTTTTTTGTGGAGGTCATTTGAGGTCAATGCAGGTTAAACTGCGAAAACCTCGTAAATGCCTTGTAAACATGATATCTCAAGAAACCAATGACCGACACTCTTCATATTTGATATATAGATTTTTCATGTTGAGTGGAAGATCTCTACTGTGTCTGGTGGAGGTCAAAGGTCCGTTGCGGTCACCAGCAGTTAAACTGTGAAAACCTCGTAAATGGCTTGTAAACAAAATATCTCAAGATAGCAATGACCCACACTTTTTATATTTGAGATAGAGATTTGTCATGTTGAAAGAAAGCACTCTACTTTTTTTGGTGGAGGTCAAAGGTCATTTGAGATCCCGAGCGGTCAAAAACCAAAAACCTTGTAAACACGATATCTCAAG
>WURT03191855.1:0-10003 GCA_009936505.3 Holothuria glaberrima
ATTCACTGCCCTGCTAATGTAAACATCAATGGCCTCAAAAGATTTGGTTGTCCCGACGGACAACCTTACACACCTGTTTTTGCAGTATCTGGTAGTCCTGCAGAATTTCTGGTTGTCCCGGGCGACAGGCACTACCGTAAAAATCGAACACTGTAAGTACTTATAAAACTAAATTCCTTGGTGTCTGGATTGAATCCCAGTTTCTTGCAGCAACCACATTAATGCCATTTTTATAGCAATTTCAAGAAGTGTGGGAATACTCTCTAATAGGGATGCACCGGATATCTGGTCCCGCTGGATTATCTGGTCGGATAACGAAAAAATATCTGGTTCCTGTTCCAGCCGGATCTCTGAAGAAATCCGGCCGGATTTTTCTCAAATTCTAGCCTGAAGTACCTCCATCATTAAAAGACAGAGGGTACTTCACAGATGAATTTAAAACCTTGTTCCACAATATTTCTGGCCATGTAACATAGCTGGAAATTGTCTCTCTAAGGTGTTGTGTAGGTAAGGCAGTCCTGGTTCATTGTGGCACTCACACTGACACAACATCCATTGTTTGGTCTTACAGACTTTAAAGTATGTCCAAAATAAGTGGAGTTACTGTAACATTGAATACATTCAAACTTAGCCTATGTCCACTTATATCACAGGACCCACCATTGCGAATGTTATAATGTATGAATACTTACAGTAACAATTATTTAATTAATTGGTACAGTGTACATCACAGTCTCTGTCAATTATTCACAAACTGTGTCACATTCATCATAACATTTGAATTTACATTCACTGTCAATGTGAACAATAAAACTGATTTGGTTGTTTTAAAGAACTTTGCAGCATGTTAAGTAATCTTACTTTGTTAATTAATTTTCTGTCTGCATTACTCTAGTCTAAACCCTACAAAACAACATCAGCTTAGTTACCTACAGTGGGACCCACTGTAACACTATCATGAAATCAACCACCGCTCCTCTGCCTTGACACCCCCACCCCACAGTGCTATTTTTTAATGTTTCTCTTTACAAGTCAAAAAATCCGGTTCCGGCCAGATTTTATCCGGCCGAATTTGAAATACTATCTGGCAAAATCCGGTTCCGGCCAGAACCAAATATTTGGATTTGGTGCACCCCTACTTTCTAATGTGAAACATTTCTTCCCTAGAAGAATTTTGCATTGCCTTTACTTAAGTTTAATGTTACCCCATTTTACCTACTGTCTGGTGGTTTGGTCATAAACAACTAAATGTAATTTAAACAAATTGGTGTTGTAGCAGAAAAAGGCTATATGTCACATTACTGGGTCTACCTGGTATGCTCATACTGAGTTCTTTATTTTCTTCCCTTAAGTTACCGAAATTGCACAATCTTGTCAACCTAAGGGCCTGTATACACAAGCAACATTTCCAAAACATTTCCAAAACACTTCAATTGCAACACACCCAACCATGCTTGTTTTTGGTTTGTTGCACAGTGTAGACAGGGTGTACAACAATTTGAAAACATTTTAAAAACGTTTTGAAAATGTTTTCAAAGAAATGTCATGTCAATTCTTTGAAAAACATTTTCAAAATGTTTTCAAATTGGGAAATACCCTGTCTACACTGTGCAACAAACCAAAAACAAGAGTGGTTTAGGTTTGTTGCAAGTGAAGTGTTTTGGAAATGTTTTTTGCAAATGTTACTCGTGTATACAGGTCTTAAGTATATCATGTTTTTTGTTTTCAGACGCGAAAATTGCAATGTTCGTCAAAATTTTAAAGATTTTTACATCCTCAACACCTAAGTTCATGACTACAGAGCTCACCAATGTTCAAATCTTTGATTGTTTCCTTTTCAACATCCCAAAAGAGTCTGTGATATCATTCTGTCAATGCAATAATTCTTTGACAATTAAATATCAAATTTTTTGTATAATAGCCAGTTTCAAAAACTGTCTTAAGAGGTACTTTCTAAGCAACTATTAGAATTAGTATCACTTGCGTATGTCAGAGTAAGTTGGGTCTGCTGGATTGGAGTGTTGTGAAGTGGGATGGGGTGGGGTGAGTGGGGTGGGGTGGGGTGGGACAAGTGGGGTGGGTTGGTTGAGTTGCAGATTATTATTTTCTGTTTTATAGGTGTAACTGTTTCTACAGTAATTGCCCAGTTAAGCCCTCAAGAGTTTTTACAATCTCTCCCTTTCCCCATTTTGCAATTATCAATTATGTAATTAATCTATATGCTTACGAGTGGTCTTAAGTAATATGTTATGATTGTACTGCATTTCTGTCCTCTCAAACAAATCTTCCTAGTCAATCAGCTCATGTACTACATTTTTATATATGTAATGTTACAGCTGTCAAGCTGGGAGAGACCAAATAAATGAAATGAATGTATTCTAAAGAAATATCTTGTGTTGTTATTTAGCTATGGGAGAGTGCTGTGGCAGAACATGTACAGTGTAAGCTGATGGTGTGCACACAGATAAAGCTACTACATCATTAAGGTCACTGTGAAAGGAAAACACAAAACCAAATTGTGAAAATATGTAACAGAAACACTAACACTGTCAGTCTGCTTAACTTTTATAAGATTCTGTTAAGCAGCATGTAAGGATTACCCCAGGCATGCTACTTACTGTAAGTATTCCAATAATTATTTGTAAAAGCTTGCATATCTTTTGTTTGTACTTCTGTAATGACCCAGCCACTCTTCACACCTTACAAGCCCTTCCCTCAGCTCCAACCATAACATACTAACAACACCTTCCATTCATTCCTATACATTAACATCCCAACTACTGCTCTTTTTTCAAGTCCCTTCCTTTCCTGCTGTAACATCCTCATCCCCCTGTATATGATCCTTCCGCCTATCCTACTTTCACCCAGAATGTCCCATCCTCTTACCCCACAGTCACCCAGTACATGTCCCTTACTGCTACGTGACTGTGACACCCTAACCACCCCTCTCTACCTCTCCCAATCCCATCACCCTATACTTACATGTCCTCCTGCTGCACAGGCTGCTACCAGTGCATATTTCCCATCCTCTTTTTCAAGTCTGTTGGCAGCTGTTGTAACTAGTCTGACACCTGTGGCACCAAATGGATGACCAATGGACAGAGAACCTCCCCAGAGGTTGAATTTATCCATTGGGATAGAACCAACCTACAAGGAAAACCACCAAAAATAAAATACAAATGTAAACCCAAACGAGCAAAATTAATAAATTGTGGTACAGATAAATCATAACATTCAAACTATGGTTTCCATGGATACGTTATGCAAAAGGTGGGGCCTATTTGCAGAGCCCTGCCTTGCAAATAAGAGAGACTACCACATGTATTCCCCAGGCAGCCCATTGGCTCTATCTATTCACAAAGTAAAACCAAAGACAGCATATGCTGCCGGACAGCCATGGGTTGAAGAACACTGAAAGACAGACAGTGGTTTTCCAACAGCCATAGGTTTAAGAACCTTGAAAGACAGACAGTGATCTTCCAACTCTAAATTGTCTATTGACATTTATGTAAGACATTCAAATCTAAAGTTGCTTTATTTCTTCTGGCCTGATAGTGCACAAAGATTCTTAAGTTAGAACAAACTTTTTACACCATTGGTCTCAGAGACATTTGCTTTGATGCTGACTAAATCAAAATTGAAGGTCTGGCGGCAGTAGGGCCGTAACCAGGACTTAGAAAGTGGGAGTCAACTTGTTGTGTATTAAACCCCTCCCTTCATAATGATGTCACAGGTTGGGTCCAGACATTTCAAAGAGTTGTTGGTGTGATTCCTTCAATGCAAACTGTCTTTGTTCACTGAAGAAAGTTAGATTTCCTCTAAATTTGGAAAGCTAAGCATAGCTACTTTGGGACATCTCAGAAAGTTAAATCAGCCACCTAACATGTGGCAAGACATATCCCTAGCTCATGCCTTGTCTGTTTGAAGAAACATCTTTCCTTTGAGCTGGCCCATACAGTACTCAATAAAGTAATATAACATTGTACAAAAACCTTTTGTTCATTAAACATTCAGACATGCTTAAAGACAGACAGTCATCACCTCAAAGTACATTCTTGGTGTGGGGATATCAAAATCCTCAATTGGTGACTGCTCTTTGATTGGAATCAGTTAAAAAATTCATAAGATGCAGAGTAGTTCACCTTCTACAAAATGAAGACAGAGTGCATAGATTACACATTACAGCCTTACTGTATATGCTCACCAGGATATGGCCTTCAGCAATAAAATAGGTCCATGTAGGAGGTTCTTTATACAGATCTCGAAGGAGCTACAAGTGACTTAGTTGGGAGAACTGTCTGGGATGACAAGAATTGCCCTTTAAGTTGAAAAAAGGGGGAGGGGAGAATATTTTGGGAAATACAACTTTCCCATTGAATGGATGAGTGAACACAAAGTGTACATTAAAGGAAATGCAAAATAAAGCTTTCTCTGATTTCTCTACTGCAGCACTAAAATCTTGAAAGGAACTAGATCAATTCCAAAATTCACACTTTAAGTCTTGGCACTAGCCCAACCCAACTTCGTCCTTGTGAACCAGAAAGCCAAAAGGCTTAGTGACTCCTTGCCGTATGGATACAGTATATTGTAACAAACAAGAATCACCCACATGACAAGCATGAGATCCCTTACAGTTATCCTACTTGAGATATCATGTAGGTTTTGACCTTTTGATATCTTGTGATCAAAAATGACTTTTTACCTCCACTTAAAACAATAGGGATTACCTACCCTATACAGCCATCTTCATGCTAAATATAAATAAATATGAACAATCCACAGGCTCAGGCGACGTAAGAGATCCGTCACAGTGAGAACCCTTACAATACCATGATTACAAGGTTTCGACCTGTGACCTCCACCAAAACCACTAGGGATCCTCTACTGAATAAGGGCAATTGATTTGCTAAGTATGAGATTCCTCACAGTTACCATTCTTGAGATATAGTGTTTACAAAATTTTGATCTTTTGACCTCTGGTGACCCCAAATGACTTCTGACCTCCAGCAAAAACAACACCGATCATCTACTCCATAAGAGCAATCTATATGATAAGTATGAGATCCTCACAGTTACCATCCTTGAGATACAGTGTTTACAAGGATTTGACCTTCAGACCTCTGGTGACCCCACATGACCTTTGACCTCCACCAAAAACAATAGGGATCATCTTCTCAGTATGGGCAACCCACATGCTACGTATGAGATCCCTCAGTTATCCTTCTTCAGATATAGTGTTTACAAGGTTTTGACCTTTTTGACTGCTGGTGACCCCAAATGACCTTTGACCTCCACCAAAGACAATAGGGATCAACTGCTCTATATGGGCAATCCACATGGTTAGTATGAGATCCCTCACATTTATCATTCTTGAGATATCGTGTTTACAAGCAATTTCCAATGTATTTACCATTTGACCTCTGGTGACCCCAAATGACCTGTGACCTTCACCAAAAACAATAGGGATCATCTACTCAATAAGGGGTATCTACATGCCAAGTATGAGATCCCAAGAGTTTTTTTTATTAATTCCTCTGACTATGTCAAGGAATCAATAATAACTGTACTATGGAGACAGCTGCAACATATTCAAGATTAAATAGTTGAGTGACGCCATTTTCATAGAATGAAGATTTCACATAAAATATGCACTAATGATGTAGCTCATGAATGATTCATTCATACAAACTTGGGGCCAAAGACAGGTACAAACTTGCTTTACTTACCTTGCCCTTTCTCTTTTGGTAATTCTGAGCAAACCAGTCACTGTCCAAAGCTTTAAGATTGGCTAAAATCTGTCCAGCAAAGGCCTCATGATATTCAAAGACATCAATATCTGACAGTGAAAGACCAGATTTATCAAGTACTTTAGGTGTGGCATAGGCAGGCCTGTGAAAAAAGAAAATACTTGTAAGTATTCTCAATATATGAAGATGTCAATTGATCTTTTTAGTTAACGTTGTACCGATATCACCAATCGCCAATATTACTGATACAGATATTTCCACTCACCCCATCGGTGGATACCAATTCCGTACCGGTATTTTTAAGATGAGCTTAACTGTGTACAAAATGATGGGTTAGGCTATGGTATACACTACAGTACTCTTTATGCATACTCCCTAAGCATATTTCAGACAAATGGGTCACATTTGCTACAGTTCAATTTGACTTGTAAGAACGACAACATATCATCATGGCTAGGTCTACTAATCAAGGCACCTGTCCTTCTCAGTTCTTATCAATTACAGCCTTAACATAATAAATTTTGATTAAATATAGTCATGTTTTAAGACATGAACAATTAACGTTAGGCATGAGACTTAAAGTACTAGCCTACGGTGTTCACATCAAGCCCTACATTTGGGATCCTTATGAAAATTAGGACCCCAAATATAGCGCATGATGGGTCACGTTAATAGTTATTACTTTATTTCAACACATATTTATCGCTAAAAACTTAAGTTATTCCAAACACCTAACAGATATTATGAGGATGAAGTCATGTCATGAATATGTAACATTTATAACGTTGCTGCACCAAATCCTCACCTTTTGTTTGGTAAAGTGTACAATTTGTGTCTCGAGACTTGTATATCATGCCTGATATCATGTCACAAGGTGAGGTTAGAGCTAGAGACATGAGGAAAGGTTACGGTTACTAGTAACCAAGATTTATTATCATGCATGATATCATGTTACAGATTGGGGTTGCTGTATGCCTCTACACTACATTCCTCTCAGAGAAACGTTGCTAACAGTTCAGATGCTGGGGGATAGTCTACACTAAGCATGATGCAGCGAATCGGCAGTTGTCAAAGATATGAAGCTGTACCATACACAGCTATACTGTTGGTTGATTAAAAATGTGGCAATATGCATAGCACAGTGCTTACACTTGAGTCAAATTTAGAACGAGCTGCTAAATTTGTTGGGGGAAGGGTCAAGTCTGGGGGCATATGAAGTTGATTTGTGCTTCAGATAAAATTTCAAGATTCAGGAATAAATAAGAGGTAAAATAAAGGGAGAAAAATGGATGGAAATAAACAAAATATATGATATTAAAAGTGACAAAATATCGGTAACGGACTATCGGCATTTTAGTCAGATGTTGCCCATACCGATAGTGGGCAAAAATGATGAATATCGGCTGATAACGATATTGAATACCGGTTATCAGTCCAACACAATTTTAGCGGCATCTCTTCCCCAGTTCCCCAGTACTGTCAACAAATGCACAAGAATGTATTCATACCTGATCTAAGATGCATTCCACTAAACTTCCCCTTGTAGAATAATTATAAGGAATTAGGTAAGTCAGGTTTAACAGTCCTATGTAAATAAACCTGGCATAGAAGAACAATTTAGTTTTACATTTTCTCCTCATATTGAGACTTTTTTTAGAAACCTCAAATTCACAGCCACAAATTCTGCATTAGAGAATGTAACATATCACATCAAACAGTGACAGACTATGAGAAACTACAATAGACAAGGTGTTACCACGACAAATTTACTTTAATACACCAAACACTACATACATTACAATAAAATTTAACCTTACACTAAATCTATGTAAACACACAACTTAACCCTACATTTTACCTTACATCTTACCTCACATACATGTTACACTCACTACATCTTCTTTACACCAAATCTTACCATACACTGCACCCATACTACCTTAGAGTACATCTTACCTTACATTATATACAACCTAACACTACATTTTACCTCACATCTTACCTCACATACATGCACTACATCTTCTTTACACCAAATCTTACCATACACTGCAACCATACTACCTTAGAGTATATCTTACCTTACATTATGTACAACCTAACACCACATTTTACATTACATCTTACCTTACATGCATGTTTCATGTACTATATCTTCTTTACACCAAATCTTACCATACACTGCACCCACACTACCTACTACCAACCTACAGATCGTGGGCCACGGTCACGCCAGCCGCAAGGTTGCTTCCAGCCTGTCAGAAATGATCTATACCAAATCTTACCATACACTGCACCCATACTACCTTATATTACAGGGTTGTCCAACCTACGGCCCGTGGGCCACTGTCCGGCCCACCGCAAGGTTGCTTCTGGCCTGTCGGAAATGATCTATAGTACAAAATTTTTCAGTAAGCAGATTCACTGATGACAACTTTAGGCTATGCCGTCCCCTACGGCATGCAATCAACCATTCCAATCTTCTATGAAACTGCGTATAGACTACATTAAAGTAATATTATTAACGTCTGTTTGTGTGTTCTCGTGAAAACGCACAAACTGTGAGATTCTCCCTGTGCACTATCATCCACTCGTTAACATTTTGCATGTGTAGATAATGTGGACTAATACGTATGTCAAGTTCCCCTTTGCCAGTTTTGTGTTTCAATCCACAAAGTGAGATTGGACAGCAAATGGTTCGGGTGTCAATACACAGCTCAATGCAAAAAAATTGAAAAAACGAGTATAGCATGCGGCCCCATTATAACCATTACATGCGGCCCACCGCTGCAAAAGGTTGGACAACCCTGTTATACTACATCTTATCTTACATTACATACAACCTGACACTACATTTTACCGAACATCTTACAAAAACCATCAGCCCAATGGTAACCTAAAAACCAGAAAGCCCAAAGGCTTAGTGATACCTTGCCATAGAAAATGTTGGGATTTTCTTGGGAATTCTTGGGAAATTTTGCTTTTCAACCTCCAATGACCCCAGATGACCTCTGACCTCCACAAAACGAAAAGGCTCTTCCTCCAACAATAAAGCATCCATGTACCACGTATGAAATCTATCCAAGCTTCCTACATTGAGAAATCATTTTGAGAAGGTTCTCAGACTTTGACCCCTGATGATATTTGACCTCCAGCAAGGACAACATGGTTCTTCTTCTCACTATAAGGCATGCACATACCAATTATGAAATCTATCCAAGCTTCCTACATTGAGAAATCATTTTGAGAAGGTTCTCAGACTTTGACACCTGATGATATTTGACCTCCAGCAAGGACAACATGGTTCTTCTTCTCACTATAAGGCATGCACATACCAATTATGAAATCTATCCAAGTTTCCTACCTTGAGATATCTTGTTTACAAGGTTTTCAGTGTTTGACTCCCCATGACCCCAGATGACCTTTGACCTCACCCGGAAACAATAGGGTTCATCTTCTCACCATAATACATCCACATACCACATATGATATCTATCCAAGCTTCCTGCCTTGAGATATCGTATTTACAAGGTTTTTAGCTTTTGACCTCTGGTGACCCCAAATGACCTTTGACCTCCACCAATAACAATAGGGTTCTCCCTCTCAACATAAGAAGTCTATATACCAAACATGAAAAGTGTCAGCCATTGCTATCTTGAGATAGCATGTCTACAAGCCACATACAAGGTTTTCGCAGTTTAACCTCTGGTGACCTCAAATGACCTTTGACCTCCACCAAAAACAATAGGGTTCTTCTTCTCAACATCACAAATCTATATACCAAATATGAAAAGTGTCCATCATTCCTATCTTGAGATACCGTGTTTACAAGGATTTTGCACTTTAACCTCTGGTGACCTCAAGTGACCTTTGACCTCCACCAAAAACAACAGGTCTCTTCTTCTTAACATGACAAATCTATATACTAAATATGACTAGAAAGCCAAAAGGCTTAGTGATTCTTTGCCATGTGATATATTGTAACAAGCACAAGTCGCCTATATGACAAGCATAAGATCCCACACTGTTATCCTACTGTACTTGAGATATCATGTTAATAACTCAAAACCTTTTGAAACCTTGTGACCTAAAATGATTTTTCACCTCCCCTTCAACAAAAGCCCAGTGGGCATGCTTGCTCCTTGCTGAACAAAATGAAACTCAGCCATGAGCAAACTGTACCATACAAATTTTTTTAGCTAATGTGAAGTTTGCCTGTATCTCTGGCAACTGCTACATGGTCTTCAAAGTTGTTG
>WURT03191866.1:0-10003 GCA_009936505.3 Holothuria glaberrima
CACAACTGGAAAAAAGGCCGTGGCCGGCTCCACTTGAACCAATTGGTTGGAAACTGGGCCGTTAAACCTCATCTAACCAACTAACCAAACATTTTTTGACATGTTTATTCCCAGGTTTTCAGAACATATGTCACAGCTACTGTACTGTTGCACAGATTCATGTATAAAAGCTGCAGTAACATACTAGCCTTTATAGGGCCCCCGATTTTTCACTACACAGAATGGTAAATTCCGTTTTCCACTTTTCATATTCCGTTTTTTTCCTTTTTCAACTTTGCCTTTTCTGTAGCGTCAATTATAAGCTTCTGTGATCTTCCTTGACATTCATTTAATCTTGCAAGATGCCATGTGTGTCCCGCATGCACATGCTACAAGTTACAAGCTTGGTTTGTAGTTAGTGTCCAACCGATCATCTGTTAGATAATCGGCATCGGACCAATATTAAATAATATAGGCTTCGGTAAAATTTTGTCATTCAATCGATTACCACCACCGATCATTGAAAATTGAAAATGGGACCACCACTGATCATTGAAAATTGAAAATGGGGCTAAAATACACTTCAAAGTTTCTGCAATAACCTTCATAATTCCCCAAAACATATATTTAAGTTCCTGCCCAAAATATCAGCATTAATACTCACAAAAGCTGCAAATTTGAAGCTCTCCAAATGATAATGATCATTGTAATTGTTGCATCAAAGGGCACACATTTCCTACAAGGTGTGCATGCCACGGACAATACCCTTCATCTGCACACAAATTGTAGGCCTACTACAGGAAGACATGCAATGACTGTGCTACGTTTTTCCAAGTTTCAGTGCTAACCATATCATATGCACAAATTTAGTCCAAGTACTGTAGCAAAGTTGGAAATTTGGAAACTTGAGACTCATTATCCTGCATAAATTATGCCACTTCCTACATTCCTTTCATTAAGTTTTTAACTGTCTATAATTCGCACATGCATACAGTACACGTATTTGCCAATGCAAGTACATTTTTTTTCAAGAAAGTTTCTTCCAAAGTTGAAGTTCACCTATGCAAGGACTCCGAGCACAGTGCGTAATACCTAACGCAAGGCCAGTGCATGGCTCGCGCTGTTATGTAGGGCGTTGGTCATGTACGAACGGCAACACAACAAGAGCAACCCAGCTGTGCTTGTTCTGTGGAGAATATGTCTATGCCTCGTTAAAAAATGCAAAAATGTTCAAATTTTAATCTTTTGTGGTCATGATAACAGTTTGCAAATTCCGTAATTTTCTGTTGAAAATCGTCAGTTCCATTTTTTCATGGTCGTGGAAAATCAGGTGTGCTACCTTTACAATCCCATAAAGAGTATACATTTCGTCCCCAAAATTGTTCTTTTCAATTCTTCTGTACAAACAATACTTATCTTTTTTGTTATTTTGTTTTCAAATTACTTTCAGTTGTTTTTCTTTTCCGTGGTCACCAACGTTGATAAACATTTAGTGTTTCTTCTAGTGTCTAGTGTACTGTATGTTCTATTCTGTAAATATTACATTGTCTATATCCAACAACCATATGCCAAATAATTCTGAATCTGAGTTATTTGCACTCTAAAGAACCCCTCCTACAGTACTGTAATTGAAAGTGTTTATTTCAGGCATACACTAGCAACCCAAAGAAAAGTTAATTTTCAAAAAAAGGTTGTGATAGTATTGCACTTTTGTATGTATTATGAAGAAAAGATAGTTCAACATGCGTAAAATTGTCTAACTTGTGACCTGTATGAGGTAAGCTTTGGAAAATAAGTCACCCCCCCTCCCCCTGAAAAAAGGGTCATATGGCTTGAAGTAACTAATATCCCAAACTGAGGATTTGGTAGCATTTGCCTTGCACTTCTGTATACTGAACTTTACTGTAGCATGGACCTGTGTGGTATACCATGGGCCATTACCATGGCCTGGCATTTCTTCAAGTTATGCAACTGCTTTTTGTATGAGACTTGCTCAGTTGTGTTTTAGAGCAGTTGCCTCAATCTACCTTTCAATTATAACCAGTTTCTGCTATCAAATGACCCCTGTACAATCTCTTGAGCGTCATGTGTTACAGTATACATCTTACAGTACACTGTACATAACACATATCAATTTTTGAGGAACAAAGGCAAACAAAAAAGCTATCTGGTATTTTATGGGCCTATATTTTTTGAATTAATGGACTAAATAAATGCCACATAAATTAACCTTTAGCAGAGCTCTTCATAGTTGTAGTCAAAGTAAAAGTATGACACAAATTTGCTAACGAAAGTAGACTCATGAATTCTGATATCAGTGTGTTGAGATCAACATTGAAATGAAGCATGACATTATTGCTCATAACATGTTGTGTTTATATATTACAACAACATGACACGCACAGAAAATAAAATAAGGTACTGTTACTTTTCATTATCGTTGCTATTTTTACTTCCCAGGTATTGTATATTTAATACAAGACAGGACTAAGAAATGTTGCATTAAATGAAAGTTATGGAAAATACCTTAAAACTAGATGCATGCATTATTAACTGTTGGATAGTGATAGGACAGAAGAAAGTAAGTAGGCTACCGTATTAGTTTTCTGCTGTTAAAAAGTCTTAGCAATACTGTAGGTAGCAAAGTTCTATGTGAATCTAGACTAGGGGTGTGCAACCTTTTCAAACACCAGGTCAAATCAAGTTTCTGTGACAATCAGGAGGGCCACAGTGGAACAGAGAGGTGTATATGAGGGTGGCGTCTCACCCTTACCCCTTCCCCAACCCTTTTCCCTTGGAGTGACCAGTGTGCCAGACCCACATGTGCTTGAATAATATTGTTGCATGGGCCTACTAATTGTTGGCAAAACTTGCCCCCGTGTGGTTACATCTCTATTTTGTTGACAAAAATGTTTATTTAGATTTAGGATACGTATTCTATTGAGAATATCCACTTTACATTGGAGGGAGTGATTGTTTCTTTGTTTTCATGAAATCCTGTACTGTACTTACAGTACATCAACGTCAAAGTTGCGGTCAAATGACGAGATGTACAAAGACCGAAAATGAAGCAAATCGAAATTGTTTCATGGGCCACACAGAAGGAGGCTGTGGGCTGCATTTGGCTCGCAGGTTGCACACCTCTGATCTAGACAGTAGTGCTATCTTTAAGCTAAAAGTACAGTATATATCTTCTAGAGAAGTGTCTGTTATTAATGGAATATTTTTCTGAGCTGTGTATACTCTACACACATTCATTAATTTTGATGTACTGTACAGTGGCTGCAGCATGTTTTTAATTATGACATTGTGTGCAGCAAGGTTATTTACAGGGGCATAACTCAATGGGATTTGTTGAGGGGGGGGGGTGAAGGTATTTTTGCCCTGCGAAATCAGTCAGTGCCCTGTGACTTCATGTTGTAAAAAGAAAGTTAAATGAATGCTGATTCTAATTTCTGTCACTGAATACCGTGGATTCATATTTTACTTTGTCAGCAGCCATGCCACAGAACTGTACATTGTACTGTATGTATTTCACAGTCGAGAGCCTCATAACATAGAATAACAGTGTACTCAATCTTTACTTAATCTTTATACTGTACAGTACATTATAATGATGGTACAGAGGTACTGTATGCATGTATGATCCATTAACACTATAAAAGTCTTTTTTTTTTATAATATATACCTAAATAAATAAACAAACAGTTTCTTATAAACTTTTACTTGAAAGCTAAAACCTCTGCTTCCTTTATGCAGTGTAAAAGAGTTTATTTTTAGGTTTCGCATTTTCTCTGTCCACCAATCACTTAAAGAAGGTATCAATGTTTATACTTTCTGTGAGATCTTTCTCAAGAATGCAGTCATTCATCCGCTGCTTGTCAGGCATTGAAATTAGTTTGAGCTCTGATTTAAAGCCCCGTCCACACTATGCGACTTGATGGGACGCACCACCTTGCGACGAGATTATTCAGACGCGTCGCAAAGTGTGGAAGACTTTGCAGCAAGTTGCAAGCAGTCGCGCAACCCAGTCTCATGCGACCGAACATGTTCGTTCTCATGAGACCGAAACGTGCGACTGACCATAATGGCAGCAGTTCTCGACTGAAGCGTGTGAGGATCAGCGGATCGGAATTTGGAGAACTAGACGTGTCTGTACAATATTACAGATACAGATTGGTCAAACAGGAATAAGAAGGTCGTTGTATTGGCGAATCTGCTCCAAACCATATCATCGACCGGGTAAGAACACCATTTTTCGAGTGAATGTATTCACTTATGCTGTTTGGCCGGTCAACAGTATGCACACAGTGTGTGTACAATTTGTGCATACTGTACAGTATATTGAGAGTTGAACATCACAATCTAGCGGGAACTGCTTCTACGATCTGTGACTAGTTGCATAGTGTGGACACCTTGCCCTTACAGCTACAGTATTTAGTCGTCAGTTTCTCACCGCGACGAAGCAATCTTGTCACAGTAAGTCGCGTCGCATAGTGTGGAAGGGGCTTAATGTTTTTCCCTGAATCTAAACTGTGAAATTGCAAAGCACGCATAGGGCGCGAATATTTTTTGGGTATAAGCGTAAACAAAAAAAAGAATCTGTACTCATTTAAAGCTGATATATGCTAGGTCTATTGCCATAAATATTATGTTTCTTTTCTATTGTTTTATTTTAGTTTGAAACTTATTATCAAACTCTCAAAAAATATTCAGAGTTTTGGTCATAACAATTTATGATATATTTTTTATTTCGCAGTATTTGCCCTGCAAAATATATACAGTATTTGCCCTGCCAGAGTCACATTTTTTGCGAGTTGGGGTGGACCACCTCCAACCCCCCCCTCCCTTGAGTTATGCCCTGGTTATAAAATGCCAAAATGGCACCCTTCAGTTTGCAATATCTCTTGGTGTCTTTTCATAGATTTTGATTGCAAATAAATGGTGACAAAGAAAAAATTAAGATGTAAATTGCCCTAGGTACAGTACATACAAACTGTGTTTTATCTAGCTTTGAAGGCACATCAGAGAATATAAATTTATCCGGTAGGTAGCATCCCATTTTCCTACACAAGATAAACAAATTACTACACAATGCAAAATTGTGTAGCAGATTTTTTACATAAAACATTAGGGTTTTTAATGATTTTGTGTAAGAGAAGCACAGAAACCTCAAAACTGCTATGCAAATTTTGAAGACTAAATTATTCTCTACACATGGTAATAAACCAGGGTCCGAAATATTTTTTCAATTTCGGGTGCTATTTTAAAAAAAAATCGCCCCCCCCCCTCAATTCCATTTCGTGTGCTACTTTGGGATTTTCGGGTGCTACTTTTTATTCATTGCAAAATGGCCCTAAATGCATTACTAAAGACAGCAATTTGCATACTTGTTACATATAAACTGAGACAAAGAATAAATTAATCATGAAATCATAATCATTTTTGACAAATTTGGTAATGTTTGATACTATAAGACGATGTATTTTGAAATGGTACTCTCTGCAGTGCAAGATGTATGCTGCAAGCTGTAGGTTACTTGCAATTGAGCCATGTACTTAAGAGCTAAAGTCTCTCCCATTTTCAAGTCAAAAACTTGTACTCATGGTCACAGAGTGCAAAAATTATATTCGAAAGAATTTAATGATTTTAAATGATACGGTTATGACAGTTTTATCGATATTCTACCGCTGTAGTCAGAGAGTCAAGGAACAGCTCTTTTTGTGTAACTATGGACGAACTTATTTCCAAAATGGCAGAGGAAAAGTTGATGTTGTAAGCCATTTTCGCATACGTATACTTCATTAAGGGTTTGCAGTGAAATACCACGGCTGCCAAGCGAAGGCCAGTGTATTAAACACCTGCACTGAGTGTGTAGACTATGCAGCTAACCATGTAAGAAAATGATAATAGCTAGCTGTGGATTACTTCGAGTTTGTTTACGTAAAACTCCGATGTGAAGGAGAAAGAATTAGAAATGTAAAGCCGTAGCGAAGTTTGCTGATGTACATAAGGTTGGTCGCATACAATTTCCAGCGAAGATGAATTTGACAAGAAAGAAGAAAAAACAATCGGGAACAGAAAAATTGGTCAATAATTTGGGCAAAATAATTTATTTTTTAAATTATTTGGGCAATTCTGTCTCATACGTTTTGGTGTGGTAAATTTACGGGGGCGATTTTGCGCAATATGCCACTGAAATTTTGCACTCCTCAATTCCATTTCGGGTGCTCTTTTGGACCTTTCGTGGGCGAAATTACATTCCGCCCCCATGTTTTTCGGATGCTGGCTGTAATAAACATACTTTTACTCTGAAAGTATCAGCCTAATGTATAGTGGTACTATTCTACAGTACTTCAAGATTCCATGAACAGAGCTGCTCAAGTTATGGTAAGAATGTTCAGTACATATTGTGCATTAAAACTGTGCTTTTGTGTGGCCTGCTTTCATAAAAGTTACTGGTAAGAAATTTCTGTGTGAACTTGAGTATATCAACGCAGTGTACTGTTATACAGTAGTTTACATGTTACTGTTTGTAGATTTGGTGTTATGTACAGTAGAGTTTGTTGTAAAAAATTTTTGCTGTTAAACTGTTCCATAAATTTATAGGGTGTTGGCTACATGGTTTTCCTTTCTCAAAGTGAGAAAAAAAACCCAATAAATTTGTATATTTTTTCAGAACATTCAAAAAGTTGTTGCAGAAGCATAGTGCAGTTTAAAATCAAATAACATAAAGTACTGTATAGTTCACTTCATATTATTGATCCTTGCCGAAGGCAGGCAAGGAATCTATGGGATGGTGATGTCGTGTGTGTATGCATGTGACACTTACTGTAGCTTGTAAACAAGATATCTCAAGATAGCAATGACCGACACTTCATATTTGGTATAGATTTTTCATGTTTAGAGGAAGAACCCTATCATTTTTGGTAGAGGTTAAAGGTCATTTGAGGTCACTAGAGGTTAAAAACCGAAAACCTTGTAAACACAAAATCTCAAGATAGGAATGACTGACACTTTCGTATTTGGTATATAGATTTGTCATGTTAAGAAAAAGAACCCTGTTGTTTTTGGTGGAGGTTAAAGGTCATTTGAGTTCACTGGAGGTTAAACTGCAAAAACCTTGTAAATGGCTTGTGAACACGATATCTCAAGATAGGAGTGCAAGATAGGAGTGACCGACACTTTTCATATTTGGTATATAGATTTGTCATGTTGAGAGGGAGAACCCTATTGCTTTTGGTGGAGGTCAAAGGTAATTTGAGGTCACAAGAGGTCAAAAGCCGAAAACCTTGTAAACATATCTCAAGGTAGGAAGTTTGAATAGATATCATATGTAGTATGTGGATGTGTTATGGTGAAAAGATGAACCCTGTTGTTTCTAGTGGAGGTCAAAAGTCATCTGGGTCATGGGGAGTCAAACACTGAAAACCTTGTTAACAAGTTATCTCACAGTAGGAAGCTTGAATAGATTTCATAATTGGTACAGTATGTACATGCCTTAAGATACAGTAAGAAGAACCATGTTGTCTTTGGTTGAGGTCAAAGGTCATCTGGGGTCACCTGGGGTCAAAGTGTGAGAACCTTCTTAACACGATTTCTTAATGTAGGAAGCTTGGATAGATTTCATACGTGGTACATGGATGCTTTACGGTTGGAGGAAGAACTGGTTTGTTTTGGAGAGGTCAAAGTTCATTTGGGGTCATTAGAGGTTGAAAAGCAAGAATTCCCAAGAAAATCCCAACATTTTCAATGGCAAGGAATCACTAAGCCTTTGGACTTTCTGGTAATAAAGTGCAATACAGTATGCTGTACTGTTTTTAAATTTGTAACTGCGTGACATTTTTGCTGGGCATTTTTGCGTGACTTTTGAAATCGGGCATGTAAAAATCTGCAGAACTTTGAACACTGAAAATACTGTACCCTCACACAGTACTAGTGGAACAGCAGGTACTGTACAGTACAGGTGTGGTACTTGTTAAAGAACAGTAGAAGTTCTACTCTTTGCTTACACCTTGGCTTTGCAGGCACATAGCACCTTGCCGTACTTAAGCTGCATGTAAATTTTTAGAAACCCTTCAAAATGGACTGAATATGTTTGTTTGTTTGTTTTGACTGATCCTCCCTTGCGGAAACTCGGCAACCCTCCAGTCGCGGAGTTTTACGCCAAGTTGGCAATGCCAGTTTTGTGAGACAAACTCACTACAGTATTTAACGTCTATGATTAAGGTATAGCAGAAGAGAAACCACAATCCAGAAACTAGACGAGAGTTTTAATGTCTGAGCTGGGATTCGAACACACAACCTCATGATTGGAAGTCACAGATTATAACCACTGTATCACTTGCTCGGTTTGGTGTGGAAATGAGGTCCTGTGTGCGGTACTGTATGTTGTTCAATGCTAGAAGTCATACTGTAGTTTTCATTTCAAGCATGTGTTGACGTGTGCAAAGGAATCAGTTAGCTTTTTCTCCGCAGACATAAATTAGGTTAAGATCCCGAATAAGTAAAATTTCTGTTGGGATCCCTTCTGAAGTACAGTATCTTGCTGTTTTGAAGTTGTACCTGAGATCTAGAGTACATACAGTACTGTATACAGATTGCACTTTAGTAGGCCTACAGTACTGGTCAAACTTTGAGCATTTATGGCATACGGTAAATATTATCTAAGCAGAAATGAAGATGTGGAATGCTGCCTGTTCTGTGTAAACGTTCTTTCTTTGAAAATTGCTATGTAATTACTCTTCAATTTATTAACCCCTACTTACAGTACCTCATCTGTTATGTGTGAACAACCCCATGGTATTAGTCCTGGTAAAATTCCAGTGCAAGTATATATCTTTTGCTAGAAATTGGTTTGTAATTACTCCAATAAATTTCTTTTTTGGGGGAAGGGAGTAACAATTTTACCTATGTGATACTGTATAGTGTTGTTCAAATCTTGGTTTTTCAGTATTCTCATTCAAAAAGCTTTTTCATAAATTTCCCTTCAATGAAACATAGATCTGCAAGTTCATTCACTAAAGATCCCTTGTTTTGTACGTTCAGGCTGTACAAGCCTTCCAGCCATCTTCTGGATACTGTGTACTGTACCACCGATTAGTCTCCCATTGCATACTGTAAGACAATAATATGGTCTTGTGCCAAGTTCTGTCTGCTAGGATTTTTCCCGAAGACTATTGTCACCCGCATGGATGTAGTATTAAAATCATACAATACACAGTACTTTGTATGCATAGAGCTGTGGTTGCGCAGTCTTGATCTGCTGTATTAACAGTATGCGCATTTTGTAACATAAAGTGTGCAGGGAGGTACCAGCAACATGTATCTCACAACTGTATTGGAAACCTCTTCAAGAACCAGTGACATTAAGCACAACAAAAGGGAATAAGCAATCACCTCAACAATATTTTTGAAACAATAGCTAGCACAGTAAGCTTTACAGTATATTTCCTCAAGTAAAACAAACTTGTACCTACAGTACCTTCATCATATTACAGAAATGAATGTTTAATGGAAAACCCAGCCATAGTAAATATGAGTTGAGCGAAGTGACCACAAAATTGTCACATGATTTAATAGAGCCTCAGTACAGTACAGTACAGTACAGTACAGTACAGTACAGTACAGTACAGTACAGTAGGATACCAGGGTACAGTATGTTACATGTACGTACAGTATTCAAATTAGGGTGAAGTTGCAATTACCCCTTTTTGACTAGATAGTATCTAGTCATCAGGATACCATCTGGTCAATTTACGCCCTTCTTTTTAAGTTCTCAACAAGTGATGTCCACCCGTTGGCTCCCTATACTAGATCACTAATGCGATAGGCTTGGACAATTCTTTTTTAGTACAGTACTTGCCAGTAAAGCTTACTGTTATCTAAACACTGCACTTACCTGCATGAATATCATATTGCTCAACCCAGACCAACATGTAATTATGGATTCTACCACCTCTAGCCATCCGTTATTGAGAATCATGCATTCTGATTGGTTAAACACTGACCTGTTATTCTGCAA
>WURT03191877.1:0-10002 GCA_009936505.3 Holothuria glaberrima
AATAAAGCTCAGTGCATAAAATTCAGAACATGATTCACTGTCCCCATTCACCCCCATCATTAAATCGTTAGTGCGAGCAAGGCTAACACAATGGTCAAAACGTGATTTATATTTTTGTGTTCCTAAAACTACGTAAATTTTTTAACACAAATTTTACTTCAAAAGGTAGCATATGTGGCACCAGATCGCATGTAAGGACATCCAATTTTTCAAAAATTTTCAAAGGGTAGGTGGACACCCCCTTCCCTTAGACCCATCCCCCAGGCCGGCGATCACACAACATACTGCATTTGGCTGAGCCCCTCCGGTGGACCGCTTTCCCCCAAGTGCCCCCCTCACTTCGAAAAGTCTGGCGACGCCACTTGTGCTTAGATATAAAGGTTGTGTCATATTCCGATAAATCAATGATACAAGTACAGTGCAAGTTTAGAACAGGAGACACCACTTAAATTGCCTTGACAATTTGAGTTTTAGTATTGTCGGTATTATTTTCCACCGACAATTATCTAGACCAGTATACTAAGGCATTATAAGTCATTCTAGAGAACAACCACCGCGATATCCCTAAACTTCTATCATTTCATTTGTGAAAAAGAAAGCAATCGTTTGTTTCTTGAAATTTTCTGATTGACTTTGTAAAACTCTGCGTTGCAGAATATATTAGAAACAAGAATTTCTTACGGAAGGATCTTTTAACTTCGCTTGTGCTCTTGTTGCTGGAATCCTGGGCCAGGGTAAAAGACAGACACCTAGCCAGACAAACCGACAGGCCCAAGATGATCACTCTACTCCACTTTTTCATCTTGATGTAAACTCTGCGCTACTTAGCAGTTCGTCTAGAATGTAATTCTTTCCGTTAAATGAAAACTATCACAGTCTTCTGGAGATTATCTAGCCTGTAAGGTAAATAAAAGCAAGTAATATATAAGAAAGTTTAGCCGTGTCATACAATTTGAAGGATAGATGAGATATATTTGAAACATAATCCTTTCAGCTTTTCAAAAAAACCAAATGTTAATGAGAGTATGACTCGAAAGAAGACTTTAAGGCACAATCTAAACAATAAAACGATGAAAACAAGAAATTTTCAGTGTGAAATCAAAGCTTGTTTGTGGTATTTATTCAGTGTACAGAAATTTGGTCGATATTAGTGCGCATAGTAGAATATCTATGGCTACAATTGTGATGATTGGAAGTTTTTATAATTGATTGTACCCATACAGAGTATGATTGTGAAAGAGCACCATCATTTCTTTTTTGAAGCATACACCTTGATAATAAAGTCATGAAATAATCCAGTTTAGTCCTGAGAAGATATGGTGTTCTTGTCATCATTATGCTAGTCGAAGAACACATCAACAATTACAACCAAGTTCATTGCATTGGTACAAATCCCATGACTATAAGACTTCGCTGCATTTCTCAATCGCTTCCGTGAAGAGGAAAACACATGTTCAGGAGATTCCCCTTTTGGGAAAATCTAGTTTTCCTCTGATTGGGTAAAAATTGCTTATAAGCGCTGCCGCATTGCCGGTTTTACCCATAATTTAACAGGTTCTTTGTGTACAGTGGCGAATATGTCTTGGAACCCTTTTGCAAAATGTTTTGTTCTCATAAAATAGAATAAAATGTAAATTCGGTAAGTGTATTTGTCAGAGCAACTGATAAGCCACATCCTAATTTACTTGGGGGAACGGATGCGTTTGTTCAGCTCCTCTGCTTCCCAAAACACCTTCCCTCCCAGTGAGGAGAACTCCCTCCATTTTTTAAACGCCAACTTCATAACCATAATATGACTTATTCATGTACTCTCTCATTTTTCAACCAATTGGTTTTGAGTAAGTATGTGTACTTTTGTAGTCGTAAATACGAAAGCCTAGACTGAAACCTGAGAAGTCCTATTAATACTTTGTTGCATAACCACCTGTGCCGTGGGTACTACGAGGGAGTCAGTATTACAATGACGTACAACTCTGTGGCTGGCATAGACTCCTGCATGATTTACACGGGACCAGATGTTGCATCTTTTCAATATTCACTAACAATCGACTAGTATTTGTCCCGAGGGTTTTCATGTCAGAACGTCCAAAAGAATCCGAAAGTGTTCACTTCGGCGGGCGCTAGCGATGTGACTGGACAAGTAATATTCTGTACATCCTGCTACGTAACCAACGTCTTAATCGGTAGTTTACCACGATGTGTTTGACAAATTGGTAAGTTCTTGAGTCATTGGCGTTGATTCTTTTTTAACTGTCTCTGTTAGGCTAGCAAGTCTGTGCAATGTGTTGAATAAGTTGTTTTGCTTTTCCCCTAAACAGAAGAATCTCCAGGACTTACTAAGGACCCGAGCCTGTTAGAGTCTTCTGGGGATAGTCAAAGATTTCCCTCCCATAAATATTGCAATTAAAATTAAAGAACTTCCTTCCAGCCATCGCAAATTGATCCTTGCCTTATAGTGTTGTTTAGATCATTAATTAATGTTTAACTGTTTACTTCAGCATATGGAATTGCGACTTTGTGATGAAACATTCCTTCTGCTCCGCAGTGTATGTGACAAAGGGCTTTCCAAATTTTTAACCAATATTTAGAATAATGTCAGCATTCAGTGATGAACAAAGGAAGAAATAATCTTAACTTGAATATTGATTGATTTTGTTCTCATGAAGGATAGCTTCAAAAATACTCCCTCCTCATTTTCCAAACTTTGTTTAAAAGCCAAACCCAAAATCGGGCTCAGATTTCCCATTAGGCCAGATGGGCCCGGGCCTAGTGCCTCCAAATTCAGGGGTTCCCAAATTTTGAGGAGTGAAAGTATAAAATGATGGGAAAAAATTGAAAGAGAGTGTCAGACAGAGAGAGTGCCAGATTGGCCCTGTGATGTCGATTTATACGGCAAATAGTGCCCGGGAAGTGCCGATTCTGGTGATCTAGGAGGTGTTTCCATCCAAAATTTTCTTAAGCGATTCGCGCCAACCATCGGTGGTTCTCCACTTACGTACTGTTCTCCATTGCCCACCGAAGTAACAAAGGTGTTTCCTTCCAAAAGCAAGATCCACAGCTGAATTCTTATCTAAGTTGGTCCTAGTGTTACCCTCACGGTATTCCTTTCGACAAAAAATTTATCCCTCTTTCGACAACACGACAAATCTTAGTGACTCCGCCATCACACTTTGTTTTCCATTGGCTTTACTCAACATGACATCTGAGCGAGGTCTGAAAATTGCGACATTTTTTTATAAATTAAATCTTCCAAAACTCCTAATGACTAGGTCCAGCTTAGTTTTAGTTATTTTTGATACTTTCATTACGGTTTTGTAATACAAAGTAATTAATTTGAAAAGCTAAAATGCATCAAATTGCGACTTGTTTGGTTTTTCTGAAAACCTTACCCTCAGGCCACGAACCTGCATCAGTAGCTCTTGACAATCTAACCTCCCCCCGTCTTCTCAGTCAAATCCTTAATTAGCCACTGCGCGCGATGATATCTCTAGCTTTGAGCCTGAAATTGTTGAACATTTATGGTCAGTATAAAAGGGCCCAGCCGTTGAAGAGGTAGGGTTATGCGTATAGCCCAATCAATCATATCAGTTTTTTTTTTTTTTTTGAAAGAGCCAAATGACTGTCCGAGGGGCCCCCAAATATTTTCGTGCACGGGGCCCCACATTCGTAAATCCGGCCCTGCCTAAAATGTTTGAATTCCTCAAGAAATCCAACATTTTTAGATTCATCTCAATGAAAAAACCCATATTTGTTACATTTGTTGTGATCAAAAGCCAAAAACTGGCAGGGCTCATGGAGCGGCTTAAACATTCTTTTGCCACGCTCCTAGCAACCCAAGGTTGTAGTAATTCAAAAGGTCTTTTTTTCGAAAGGAAATTTTATTTGTAGTCTTATTAAGGTGTTCTCTTTACTACCTTCATGTAAATATCAATAAATAAGATTTCATCCCCTTTATTATATGTTTCATATGTATCAAAACACGAATGTTCCAATGAGCGCGTTAATTATATTTTTGCCTTGGACAGAAAGTTAAATAATAGAAATAAACTGCACCAGTAGAGGGCGGGCTTTAGATTGCGAGTTTTAGATTCAGAATTCATGAAATTACCCAAAATAATACCCGTTACAGTAACGGCTACTTGAAAAAATGATTCACATCTCAACCTGTGACGGAACTGCCACTGCCAAAAAAAGTTTGTGGAAGGCACTTTTGCAACAAAATCTTACCGTAAATCCATGAGATACCTGGCCTGGTTTGTCAGCGCAGCTAGGCTCCCCTCGAATCCGTCATTGTGATGTAGTTGTGTATGTAAGCAGTCGCTGCTATATTGCATTGAACGTGTGTACAACAGTGGCTTACTACAATACAGTACAGTGCACAGGACGTGTATGCATTCTGGTGGATTTATGGAAAATTAATGATGATTTCGATGTATGCAAAGTCTTTTTGACTACTTTAGTTACCATGCGAGTGAAATATTAATAAGGTAGACTAAATCTCTTGTCAAAAATTGTACGTAGCCTACGTGGGAAAAACAGCAATTTGACATAAATGAGTAAGCCATAGGCACCAAAAATCATGGACATTTTTATTTTATCCGTATACCAAAAGATATGCGAAATAAACCAACCATTAGAAAATGCAGAGTGATTTCCAAATTTAGTCACCAAAGAAACTATATCACTAAATTTTGATCAAAATTGAAATTGCAAATATAGGCACACTTTGTATCTTTTTTAAACGAAGCACCACTGTCACCTTTAGTGCATGGCGTTAGGAACGAAATAAGAAAAAAACAAAACCTGTTAAAATCGTTGTCAGGTTGTAAAGAGCAACCTTCTGAACAAAAATCTATCAGCTCGCAAAAAGTTTGGGGCAGGTGTAGGGGTGCTACACGCCCGGAAGGTCGGGGGTTCGCATCCTGGCCGGGTCAAACCAAAGACTTTAAAAATGGAACCTACTGCCATTGTGCTTGGCAATCAGCATAAGCAGTGGAGTAGGGGAAGCAAGCCAGTGAGCCACAACTGGAGAAAAGGCCGTGGCTGGCCCGACTTAAACCATTTGGTTAGAAACTGAGCCGTAAAACTTCATCTAACTACACCCCCAGAAATTTTCAAGGTGTCGTCTGTCGGGAAAGTTTGCCGTCTGTAGGGAAAAATATCATTTTCTTTTACAATTCACTGACTTCGTCAGAAAATTTTTTATTTTACAGAATGTCAGTTTGACTTTAAGTCCCCCTTTACAAAGATTAACTAAAAATTACAGTCAAACAAACAATAACGAACAAACATAACAGCAAAAAACAGTGAAAGGTAAAGAAAAAATTACAGCCCCTAGGTACAATACTCCTTAAGCACGTAAAATTTCAAATCAGATTTGAAAGAAAGTACAGTCTTGGCATATTTTAGAGTACTGTCTAAACAATTCCATACACTTACACCAGTGTTAAAAAATATTCCCCGAGAAATTTCTTTTGTAGTGAAATTTGTACGAATATTACCAGAAAAAATTGTATTAATATTGTGAATATCACAGTTATACTTGAAATAATTACTAAAATTGGGTGGCAAAGGTTTATTCACATACCTATACATGAACATAGCTACTTGAAACTTGTGTATGTCAAAAATAGTAAGAACTTTTAAATTTGAAAAAAGGCTTTTAGTTTGAGCAAGATAGTCAGAGTTCGTAATCAGTCGAATGGCTTTCTTTTGAAGTATGTGCAGACGATTTATATAAGAAGATAAGATAAAGGCATTTCCCCAGATGATATAACAGTAGGATAATTTGGAGTGGATAAGTGAATTATATAATGTTTTGAGAGTATGGGATAGCACGAAATAACGTATTTTGCAAAGGATTCCAATAATCTTATAGATATGAACAAACATAGTCGACATGAGTCTTCTATGTCATATGGGAATCTAGATAAATACCGAGGAAATAAGCTTTTTCAACAGAATTAATTTTACCGCCGTCAATAAATATGTCTATTTTGTCTACCTTACGTTGAAGAGGACTAAACGTCGAGAGATTTGTTTTGCTTACATAGAGTGAGAGCTTGTTCGCCTTCAATTATGCTGATACAGATCTTAATTCAGTATTAACAGTACAAAAACAATTGAAAAAGCAAGGGTCCAAGTATTGAACCTTGCGGTACTCCACAGGTCATAATCCTAGGTTTTGAAATACATTTATTAATACATACAACTTGATTGCTGTCACATAAATAGCTTTGGAACCAATTAAAGGCAACACCACGGATTCCATAATAGTTAAGTTTCTGTAGTAGAATGTCATAATTCACTGTATCATATGGTTTTGACAAATGTACGAAAATACCAACAGTAATTCCATTATGATTAAAACCTTCTGCAATATAGTGTACGATTTCAGTTGTTGCCATGAAAGTAGAAGAATTCTTTCTGAAACCAAACTGAGAAGGTGAAAGAACATTGTTTCTCTCAAAGAAATAGATGCGTTTATTGTACATCACTTTTTCAAGAACCTTAGATATTGTAGGGAGAATGGAAATCGGTCTGTACTTTTATCGGTCTGTAATTTGAAAGTATAGAGGGATGACCGGATTTGAAGATAGGACAAATTTTTGCTACTTTCATACGGTCTGGGAAGATATCACTAAAGAGAGAAAGATTGCATATATAGTTAAGAGGCACGATGATGTTTCTGGCAAGAACGAAGCATATGTGCCGCTATGCCGTCCATACCAGCTGCTGAACCCTTTTTCAGGGAGTTGATAATCAAAGAGATTTCAGCATAATTAGTTGGAGAAAGAAAAATGCTAGCAGGAATAAAATTATTGAGAAAACTTGGGAAGCTGACACTGGTCTTCTGAACACGACTGGCAAGAGAGAAAAATAATCATTAAAACAATCTGCAATCTCCGAGTCATGGACTATTACTTCACCGTCATTGTCAATTTGAAATTGGGTTTTCTTCTTTGAATTATCCCGACCTATAATTTCATTTATAGCTTTCCAAGTTTCTCTTTGGTTATTCCGATCGTCGGTGAGAAGTTTGCTAAAGTATGATTTTTTGGAAAACCTAATGATCTTAGTGAGGACATTTTCATGTTTGGTGTAGCTGAGTTTATTGCGAGTAGTACTGTTAGGGCGGTAGGCCTTGTAAAGCTTTTTCTTATTAGCAATAGAACATTTGATGGCGGGGGTAATCCAGGGGTTGCAGTTCTTATTGTAAATAACATTAACTACATCAGTCAAAAAATTTATATGAATGATATTACTTTGATTTCTAAGAAAGCAGAAGTTGTACTCTTTGCTGATGATACAAACGTTTTCTTCACTGGGAATGACCCTTATCAACTTGAAAGCAGTGTTGTTAATGAACTAAGCCTCTTCTCTGATTGGTTCAGAGCAATAGTCTATTTTTTAATATCAGTAAGACAAATTTTATGGCATTTAATAATAGTCATCATTATGTATTCAATATCTGCATAAATAGATCCTTACAAAATCATACTGGACCACAGCTAACTTGCGAGGCTGAAAAAGCATCATCATGATCGTAGTCTTGTCTTGTTCCCTTCACTTGTGGAAACTTCCCACGTGTCTTTATTACAAAATTAGGGAGTATTCCCATCAGAAGAGTGAAATTTTTGCGTGCCTCGTGCGTGTATGCACACCTGGAGCCGATGCCTTTAATCTATTTGTGGCACTGAAGCTTGAGATATCATCCCCTGTAGTTTCCGCAAAGTGTAATCATATGATGGCACTACTGACTACATACATAATCCTTTCCAGTGCCTCTATGCAGTGCCAGTGTAGCAGGGTCAATTCTCCCCCGGGTGAAATCAAACCCCTTGGTAGTGAAATAGCCGACCGGAGAAACTACTTGCGAGTGAAGTAACCGACCGGATAATATTCACTATCAATTAATTGCCTTAACGGCAGGCGCGTCACGGTATTATCGAAGAAGGTAACAGAAACGTTAGGAAAAAGAATATGTTAACTTTTGCCGCGACGGTTAGAGCTAGAAGTGTAACGAATGGAATCTTAATCGGCGATGAGAGTAAGGTCGTAATGACAGTTTGAGGTTACTGTTTAAGTGAAACTTCATCCAAGTTAAATTTGTTAGTTCATTTAAAACAACCCTGCCTTAGCTAAATGCAAAAGGGCTTATCTTATTTCATCTGCCAACTCGCCGAAGTAGAAGGCTGAGGGGAGGTATGCTTACTGTCCTTTCTATTTATGGTTTTTAGATGGCTTGCTATATTCAATTTATTGCAATGTTTTGTTGTTGATGCAGAGATAAAAGCTTAACGGTAAGGTCAGGTTCCGTAATGTATCATTTCATATCAATAGGCTTGCGGAAAGCGAGAAGAATACACTCAGGAGTGGAAATTTATGCAGTCACAGGACCAGGCCTGGACCGTTCGGAGAGTGGACGTGCTCCTATCACTTTGCGAGGAGGACTGTGTCATCAAGCCCCCTTACACGTTCCAACCAAAAATACACATGTGAAAAATTCTTAAAAGTAATTTTGAAAGTTTCTGTGCAGGTTCTTATCTGAAATGAAAGAGAAGAGGTGTTTTCAAGGAGTGAGATCTGATAAATGGACAAACACGGTTTTAGGAATAGGATTAAAACGTCGGTGATAATGTGTGGTCGTCCTTTTGATGTTTCAGAAAGATTCCATGTATGGGATTCGGTTGTGCCTCAACATATATAGTAGGAGACTGAAATTTTACCAGTGACGCCTCCGTGAGTCTTTCAGACATCACATGCGTCTCTTTTTGCCTTCCTAATTCGTCAACACCTAGTTTAATCGCCTTAATCCCCCCTTGTCATCTTATTAGCTGAAATCGTGCATTTCTTTGGCTAAAGGTTCCTAGATGACACCATTAACGTTGCAACTGAGTTGTCATCAGGGAGCTGTCATATATTCGCCCGCGCACGATATCGTGTTTCTGCCGGTCGCTTATACTGATCGGATACTATGCCATAGATATCGAAACCTAGAATTCAAAAAGGTCGGAGATTCTAATCAGGGCAGTGTAACAGAACCAAATATCTGGGTGAGTAGATCATCCGATCGGAGATTCTACTTGGGCGGAAAATTGACTCTGTTACACAGCCCCCCCCCCCGTATCAGAATTTCTGGCTACAGGTTTGAGTCGTAACCGACAGTCAAGTCGGGAACGAAATTTGACCCACACCTAACTTACCCTTCTGCCACACGGCTGGTTTTCATTGCCGTATAGCCGTATATGCCGTGCAACCTTCGTGATCCTACCTCCCACCCCTAAAACCTGGTTGTCCTTGGGGAGACCACCGAAACTCTTAGACAACTGTGTGACTGTTTAAAGGGGCAGCTATTACCATATGCCGTCACATTACTTGTGATAAGCAACCGACAGCAAAAATCCCCGTGTCGGATTTATATTCTTTCCAGGCGACGAAAGGAAACTGTTCAATGACATTTTCATGTTCGATAAATTTGGTGGAGAGGAAGGCTCATTTGCGTTCACTAGAAGTAAAAATTTAACAAAAATGTACACACAATATCGAAAGATAGGAATAAAAGATACCTTTTCACATTTTATATACATATTCTTTTCATATTCGAGAAAGAACCACATTGTTTTGTGGAAGTTCAAGGTCCTTTGCGGTCACTAGAGGTAAAACAACAGAAAATGCATAAAAACACGATATATCAAAGCAAGGAAACAATAAATGGCTAGGGGGCTTTAGCCACCACAGTTTTTCTGATGTGGGCATTTAGGCATTAATAATATCTCTGTGTATATATTATCGTCTTGTTACGTATCGAGCATCGGGAGAACAGTTGTCCTCGTCAAAATCGTCTGTTGCTATGATGTCATAACCGGCGCACTCTACACGACGATTTATTTTTTCATTATCCATCCTCATCTGAGAAAAAGGCTACTGTCATGTAGTATAGTAAGCTTTTCATTACTAAGAGGGACGCCATCTTGTTGTTTACAAGTTCACTTCCTTCCT
>WURT03191888.1:0-10002 GCA_009936505.3 Holothuria glaberrima
GGAAGGGGGAGGGGAAAGGGAGGGGTTGAAGGGTTGCACATAATCACAGATTATTACATTTTTTTTTAATAATTTCGGGATTATGTGTAAAGTATTCTGTCATGGTTGACCATGAACAATAAACATGTTTCAATGATAGTGACCTAGTAATTTACAATATTCACTTACTAAAAGCAATTTATCATTCCCCTACCATCGTCATTCACTACTGCCAACTTCCTGCTCTACCCCCAACCTCCAGTAGCAGTACTCGCACTCCATGGCACCATGGCACAGATGCTTCTCATGTTGCATGTACTCCCATAATACTGTTTTGAGAAGCATTCATTCCTTCCTTTGATATTATGGAAGCAAGCATCAACCTGAGATGAAGCTGTCCATACCCTCTCAGTTTACCCAGCAACTCCCTGGTTTTATAACTAACACATAAACTTGATCCAGGGACTGGACAACAGGCAGTTACATCCTCATAACAAAAATAGACTGATGCAATTCAAGTGATTGGTTAAGGAATGAATGGAATGCTTCCCAACGAGCTTTACCGTAAGATGGGAACAGAACAACAAGTCAGGAGTAAAAGAGACATTACGGCAAATTAACGGGAATGGAATTTAACAGGTATGGTAGCACTCTCATTACATTTCAGCGGGGATTCTTACATCAGAGTCAGTTATCACTGTGTGTAAGATTAAACCTATCCTGTTTCAACCTTTAACAAGATTGAATAATCTTAAAAGTAAACACTCTCATGCTGGTAGGTAGTGAAGATGATTTCATTTTGATTTTTTGAGCCCATTTGTTTTATTTCATATTAAAATCTAACAGCAAGAAGAAACTTTGATTGTGAATAGCATAATAGGTCTGTACTTTTCTTTTCATTTTGTATGCTGCATTAGAATGGTAACGAGGTCATTCTAATTTAAATTCACACTCTGAGGTATGCTAAATCACTATCAAGGTTCTTTAAAATGTTTCATTAAGTTTTTGCATGGAGGAGGGGGAGGGAGCCAGGGGTGAGGAGTGGCAAGCAGTTACAGAATTGTTGTTATGCAAACTATCCTTTATAATTACCTATCATGTAAGGTATCTTTTTTCTGAAACATGGATAACACTTGTGGAAGCAATAACTGGAGATAAGGTTGGTTTGAATGAAGTTTTAAAGTATGGTTGAGATGTCCACAAATGACTAGTAATGTAATTACAATCACAATCAATCATTTCCATAATTAAAATAATGGGGAACAGCAAATGGTTCCTTTTGAGAGATGTCATTTTATTGTCTTTTACTTTGAAAATTTATCTTCAATACAACAACAAATTCTTTCTTCTTTCGTTAATAGTCACAATATCCCAATGTGCCCTAAAAGGTTTAATCAATGTTGCATGTGAGACAATTTACTCAAGATTCTTTCTCAGTTAATTCATTCTCTCAAAAGTTTGACAAAATCATTTTTAAAGTATTCTTTGCATTCTTTCTCTGTTGCCATTTTTTCAAGCAATTGAAATAAGTAATGGAAATATATCTCTTTAAAGTGTCCCAACAGGACCAAACAAGGACTAAGCTGGCAATTAACATGAAGTCACAAACATCTCCCACCTAGACTGGTCAAGTCAAGACTAGCACCGAATGCCAACAATTTTTAAGACAAATGTTTGTTTTTCCTCATGTAAGTTACCGTATTCAAGTATAATCCACCAGACAATCCCCATCTTCTTGTCAGGAAACTATTTCCAGCCATTTATCTCCCCTTGGGATTGTTTGGACAGATGTAATAAATCCATACAGCAATCACCTTGGTATTCACACCGAACACTCCTATTCATTACTCCATGACTAAGCATTACACAATCATATTCACTTAGGAATTTCCTCTGGGAATCACTAGAGGAAGGAATTATCTCCGTTGGTGAGAATAAGGCGAGTGACATGTCACTGCTGAAGGTCAAAACATTTCTTACAACCTCTGAGACTCAAAATAAAAAAGACCAAAGATCAATTCATCCTTTCTTACCATAATTATTTTCTTAACTATGATCCAACAAAGCATAAAGAGTTGACAAACAGTGAATCAAAGTAAACAAAGAAACATTGTGTATAAATCCCTCCTTCTGATTCTTTCTTTTTTCCTTTTTTGTTTTTTTTTTTGTTTGTTAGTTATCAACTTATTCTTTGTTTAAAGTGTAGCTCATCATTCCAACTTGAATACTGCAATTTATTAGTTCAACCCAAGTTATCTTCAACAGTAAAAGCAGCAGTTATTCTTAAATCACTTAACTTTTCATTGCTCCAGTATCAGTCAGTACCACACACACCAGACAAGATGTTACTTGGCCATATAATTACTGATCTTGCTGACCCCATAAAGGGTGCAATACATAAAGGGATCAACAAAGCTGATTCAAACACCACCAGAAAAAATATTACCTAGCTTTAACTATCATGAAACACCCCCATGGTATCTCTTTGTCTTCCTAAGAATAGAAAGTAATAATTAAAGGAGAAGGAATTGCTCAGATTTCAGTAATATGACAGAAAGGAGAGAAATTTTCTAACTCTGTGCAACAAACAGCATGTTCCTAATTTGTTCAGTTGTTCAGATATCACCAGTGATATAACGCACAAGTGAGCTAACATTTTCTACACACACCCACTTCTCTTAAGTTTATTCTGACAAAGCCTCTTACTTCAAGGATTACAGACTTACGTTTTCCTAATATTTTCTTTCACTTTTTCTCCCCAAACAAGGAGAGCATGTGCTTGTCAGTATCAAGTTTACACTAAGTAGTAAACACATACATTTCTGAAGTTTTGTTTCATTTGAAAGGAATTTGATTACAGAAATGCAACACACTGCCATAACAGCATGTAACAAACATCCCAAAAGGTGACTTGATGAGAAAATGGTGGCTTTCTTCTGAATTACATTAACAGCTTTTTTGAACAACCAAGCAAGATATGACGATGCTGTTTGTTGCATACAGTTATGAATGTTTCTGTCTCTTTAACTGTACTGAAACCAAAAACGTTTGCTTCTTTTTCAGATGATGTAGATAAATACACAACACTGTAATTGTTACAGTAAAATAAACTGCGATTTGACTTCATATCAAAATGCAGTCAGATCTCTATCTTTCACATAACAAATTTTTGGCAAAGACACAATGTCAGAGGCTTACCTGACCTTTACATGACATCCAGGATAAGACACAAGCAGTTTTTGACTTACACAATATCAGCTTGGTTCTCATAGCCCTCAAAAAGACTATGATTTAATGGTCACATCTTGACAGATATTCAGTGTACAGGGAATGGTTCATTCAAGGTTTATGTATCTTTGTAACTATGGCTCAATGGTTCATTCACAATACTACATGTTGAGCTAGCATCTCGGTCAAAACCTTTCATGAATTACCCCATCACTGACCTCAAGAAGGAAGGCAGAAAATTAGGTATTAGGGTTAACAATGCTGCAAGGGCATCATAACATGAAGCGGCACTCAGGATTGCATACATCCTGTCCTGCAGGCTGAAGGGCTATGGTATGTTGCAACCTCTCAACTTAATTAATAGATGTCTCCACATTCATGCTGTAAGGAGCTTTTCTTTGCGAGCTTTGCAGAACATTAATTAACAAATGTAACTCGGAGCTCCAGGTACATTTAAAGACCTTATCTCATGCAAAATGTTGGTCTTAAAGGGATACTGAAACTAGGACATTTTGCAAGCTCCAAATGTGCAAAAAATACTTAAACTAAAAAAAAAAAAAAAAAAAAAAAAAAAAACTGGTTTTTCATGCATTGTGTGAATTCTACTGCACAAAGATGAAAACATTCTAAATGAAGTAAGGGGAAGAAAGTCTAGATGTGAATGATTCCAAACAGCTAGACAGCAAAACTGTACAGCTATCATTGATTACTGCATAGATATATGCCAGTGAACTATATCATGGTGGGTAGTGAGGTAGTATTAATTAATGCAATTAGCACACAGCAAAAGTGACACAGCAAAGGGTTTGACTTCAATCATAGTTATGTGACAAAATTATAGTGGATGGCTATTCTCTGAAAAAGTCCTGAGCATTTATAAACTATCACTACACTTGATTGAAAACATGTGAACTTTTCCCTTGGTTTGAAAAATAGCAGACTACTACTACAACATAAAGGGTGTTAGGAGACATACTGTAATGCCTGTTAGGGTGCCAACTAGGCTAAGTCCTAAACTACTGTGAGACTCTCTAGGATGAAAAAAGTGCCTAGATCAAAGGGAAGGTTGGTGCTAAGACATGTAAATCTAGTGCGATCTATCACACATATGATCAGAGAAACAGAATGAAAATATCTGACCTCTGTTAACGTGGTGTGACACTTCATGTCCATCGGGCCTGTCTTGCCTCCTAATGTAGCAAATTATAGAAAAGACAATAGGTCAATTTCTTGAAATCAATGCTCTTTGCTACAACCAATTACCTTAACACAACTTCCTATCAGGGAATAATCTAATTTTCTTCTTCTCCTGTCTTTTGTTCAATTTTTATTTTAAGACTGTAACATCTTTGCAACTTTTGTTTGAAAGGTGCAAGTCAAAAAGACAAAAATACTTTGGGTGTTATTCCCTGCTCTGAAAATGCAGAGTTTTTCTTCTGCTTGGTTTCTTAGATCACTAGAAAAAAACTATTTGAAGCCAGAATAAAGCCTCACCATCTGAGGTGTTTTTTCTGATTGCACTATTTCACGATATCGACAATGAAAGCAGTAGTAGTAGAGAGCATGCAGCTTTAAATGAGTCCACTACATGCAGAATAATTGCAGTACCATGCAAGTGTATGTGCAAGAGCACTCACATGCAATCAAACTTACTGCCTTCCTTCTTGTATCCTATCAATTGTGAGCTAAACTTGCCTGTTTCACTTTAATATATCCTGTCTTGAGTCTATGCAATAGCTGAACCTTCATAGTCAGCTACTAAATAAATAGCGTGAAACAACAGTTTCAGAGAAGATATTAGCAGTAAAAGTAGACAACATGAGAGCTACTTTACAACCAACACAATCAGTTTAGTAGGAACCTGACATTATACATAATTAATGAAAAATGACCTTACTTAATACATAGGCAGTAAAATAATAATAACCTGATTAATACATAGGCAGTGAAGTAATAACCTGACTTACTACATTATCAGCCATATTTTTTAATGCCTCTTATAAAGGTCTGAAAGTTAAACTAAGTGTGAGGTTCATGCAGTCATTACTTCTTGGTACCACTTCTAAATAATACCATAAACCTTCTTTGTCTAACATAATTCTTTTGCGAATAAAATCCGAAGTTTTGATTTTCCTTTCTTTATCTATTTGTGAGTACTCCCTTTTGCTCCACTCTGGTATAGGGTCTTCGATGAGCCAATTAGCTGACCCTCAAACGTTAAACTTTATCTACCTTCTTTTCTTCAACTGTAAATTTCAAGTTGTGCGCTCAAATACAAAGAAAACATCTTGATTATCCAGAACTCTTCACATAAACAAGATTCACTGAAGAAACTTTTCAAAACAATACAAAGCTTCGAAATTAAAGACTGGAAAATAATTTGTAAATGTAAGGCACAAAAACAATGTGCCAGCTTGTGGTCGTTTTGGCAACATGGCTAATGAATCATAAGTTGCACAAGCAGTATGCTTGTTTTGCTGAAATGAAAGCCACAGACTTTGAGCAAAAGAAACAGCAAGTTGGATCTTAATTAGCCTCGTGCTAATTCACTTAATGAGATAAATAGTATTCTCCACTTAACAAATAAAAGTATATGGTCTCTGTCTTTTGAGGACACTCCCGAGGCAGCTAACTATCTGTAAGCATTTTTCAATTGCCTAGACTACTACCTTAATGGTAAATCACCAAAACAAACATTTGTGGTAACTAATCAAACCAAAAATATGTTCAACTTAACAGATGTTCTAATTATTTCTAAATATTCTCTCAGTCAGTATGGCCTTTGTAGACACCTGAAGTTTTTTGCAGTATTTAATTCTCCCCTTGCACTTTATAACATCTTTCTAACTACAGTATAAAAAAAAAACCTTGTTAAAGTATAGCAATACACAAAATAGTTGTAATAAAAGAAGGGTTTAAATTACTTAAAAAATATTATATCTCATTAAATAATCCTTTCTTTGAATACAGTGCATTGTGTCTTTCCAACAGTGGCATCAAATGGTAATGAACATAAAGAACACTGTTACTATGGTAACTGTCTTTCATCATTCATCTTTGCAATTATTTGACCCACTACAGTGTGTGGTCTGAGATAGTACTGACCATTCTATCTTTCCTTTGTTCTTGGATACATGCATTTTCTTTATAGTTCATTGCAGCATTTTTAGCAATGTTTGCCTTCAAGATATTACACAATGTAGAACTATTTCATAACTCTTTTCTTTGTTAAAGTACTTCAAACACATATCCTTCTACAACCATGTACTAGTTATCTCCATAACTCAAGAACTCCACATGCTACAGCTAAAAAACTATATCGCCCAATACATGGAAGAAAAAAAGATAAGTGCACCAAGTCATAAAGACTGCACAAATAAAAAGAAATAGGAGACTTTAATCATTGCTTAATGTACCCAAGGAACCATGGGAACTGAGAGTATACATAATAGAGCAGTGATGTCCTCGCTATTGTTTATATTCCCATTCCCCATGATCCCTCAGGTGCATTTACCAATGATTAAAGTCTGCTATGGTAAAAGATCAAATTTTAAGTTGTCTGAACATCTAAGTTGTATACAAGGGAATGCCAGAAATTCACCTTTTTAATAGCATACCATAAAATACCACTAACTTGTGAGCTACATGCATCTGTTATAACTAAATTTACCAAAAACAAGAAATTTTGTGAAGGCAAGCTACCTTAATTGAAAATGTTGATGAAATAAGCATGACAATTGAGAAAAGTTGCTCTAAAGAATCCAACTGAAGTCAGCAGACTGTTTAATCTTAAAGTATGTCTGCGTTGTCTTTTTGACTTTAAGTTACCAAAAGGAGCCAAACTAATAATCAATTCCAAAGCAGTAATGTCAAAGTGAAACACAAGTAATTAATTCATCTTCTTTTTAATTTAGAGCCTTTTGTCTTAAACTGACAAAGCTATGTAATGCTACTAATCTATCAACATGCTGTGTGGACTGCGTCATGAAAACGACTGGTTTTATTCTTCAGTGTATTTAGTTTGTAACTGATTGGATGCATACCCAGGAAGACTGCTTTTCTCTCTATCCCACTCTCGACGCCACTCTCCTGAAGAGTTCACATGTCGTGCAAGTCGTTCCTGGTCAACTCTGTCCCTATCATTCTTCCATTGCTCGTAATCCTTCCGCTCTTTCCCAGTCATGGATGTGGTCATGTCTGACCTGGACTGATGAGATCCAGAGAACTGAAATATAAACATATATGATGACAACTCATCTCTGTTTCTAAGTATTGTAGTCTGGGGCCAGATTCATAAAGACTACTTACGCACAAAAAATTGAGTAAGTCTGACTTACACAACGTATCTTTCCTAGTTGGTATTCACAAAGCAAAAAGTCTGTAACTTTTTTGCGTAACTTTACGCAAGCTTCAGAGTTATCGTAGGTATAGAAAAGCCATAATAACACAGTACAGAAGCACGCGTTGTGCATAGTTGTGTAGAGTGTAGGAGCATGCGTGTTGCCACTGAAGACTGTGCATGTCGTTTTAACAATAACAGTCAATGTGATTGGCTCAAAATGTGACAAAGCAAGATTCAACCGTACACATGAATGATTGGTTAATGTGCATCTGTTGCAGTTACGCAGCATATCTTTACCAACTGCGTAAGTTGTTTTCGTGAATAACACTTAAGAAAGTTCTTACGCAGTGCCTAAGTATTTTGACTTATGCAAGAACTTATGCAAATGTTTATGAATCCCGCCCCAGGTTTGAACCACAGTCTATTCCTGACGATTCTTGCTGACTGATGTGAAAATCATTTTAAAAGGTACAGGGTTCCTGCGCCTTGAGGCCAATAAATGAAATGACTTTTCCAGTACCTTTGGAGTTTTTATGACCAAGTCAAGAATAATCTATAACTAAATACATATTCTGGCTGTACAAGAAATTCTGCATTTTTGGTACAATATCATGACTTTGGCATTTTTGTACATTCCATGAGTTTTACAGGCTTGAAAAGTGGAAATAAAATTACACAAAGAATTTTTATGGGGTGGCAAACATGCATCCATAAGTCTTTACATTATTCACTTATTTTTGTAAGCTCACAGCAGTTTAAGTTGATAATAACCATATCCCTGGGGTGGCTCTGTTTACATCCATCAACACAATGTTCATAAATGACAAATCATTCAGAATGGCTCAGGTATCAAAGCCACTCATCCAAGAATTTTCTGAGCAGAAAAGAATACATTAACCTTAATATCATCATAGCATATTTACTATACCTGATGAGGTCTTCCTCTTCTGCCTCTAGACATATTCTGGTGAACATCTTCTATCGTAGGTCCGCCCCAGTTGTGTGGATTTCTCCTCCTTCCCTCTCTCCTATCTTGAGGGCCAGAATTCTGACTTGCATCTCCAAACCGTGATCTGTCATACAAGAAGCTGCCAGAGGATGGGGGGTCCATTGGGGGGAGGGCCGAAGCAGCCCCTTCTTCAGCTGCTTTCTGTATGGAAGAAGAGAGTTATCTTGAATTAACAAATACTGCCCTCACTCTACAGGCAGCAGCACCTTTCACAGCCAATCACTAATTAAATATTAGAAAGGAAAGTATCATTTGATCATAATCTTAAGTTTGCTGTTTCTGCTTTGGAAGTGCTGCCTTTTAGCACTGCAACCCTATACAGATATTTTGTGTACCTATGACCCTTATGCAATGATACTAAAATTCTTAATGCACTTTGAAGAGTCACATTTACAGGACTTTTGAGATGCAGGATTTTCTGTTAATGGCTGTAACAACCAGAATGCAAATTGAAGTCTTGATGAAATCACATAACTAGACATCTAAACACAACTGGTTCCTAAAATATGCATTGTTCTGGACTACTTTATTGATAAATGCAATGCATCCAAAAATCCCCTTAGAGAAGTTTAGTACCCAGGCCTCTCCCTTGAGATATTGTGTTATTAAGGTTTTTAAAGTATGACTCCAGATACCACAGATTTCAATTGACTTCCGCCAAACCAATAGCATTCTTCTACTCATTTAAATGTATCTACTAGCCAAGTGAGAAAAATATCTATGCTTCCTATCTTAAACCATTGTGTTAAACACGTTTTAAGGGTCTGACCTCTAGTGACCTCAGACAAACTTTGACCTTCGCTAAAAATGATACTACAATTCTTCCCAAAAGTATCTACTAAGTATAATAACTGTCACAGTTTTCCCTTTTTGAGATACTGCATTAACGAGTGTCATAAAAACACACCACACACACCAATGCACACACACATACCATCATGAATGAAAGATTTTATCATCAACACCAATAAGTGATTATGTCAACATATTAAACTCACTTGAATGAACCATTTAGGTTTCCTTAGCTGCATAGACTGTATACATGTTTTTAATCATTCTACTGTTTAATGATGGCTCTTACAACACCCCCCCCCCCCCGAGTCTCCACATAATGAAACAATGATTTGCAGACATGATCTACAAACCTGACTTTCATAGGCTTCCCTCATTGCTTTAATCTCTGCTTCAACCAAGTCAAAATTCTGCTTCCTCTTCTCCTCATAATCCTCCTATAAAACAAAGCTTCAATATTAGTTATTGAAGGAGAGGTTTGGTTGACTTCAATGCACAAGATTTGTCTTATAAGCAATGGCTACAGTTTCTTGACATGTTCTGTTTTTAAGTACTTAAAAGTTTTGATATACACAATTCTACCACCTCTAGCCATCCTTTATTGAGAATCCTGCATTCTGATTGGTTAAACACTGACCTGTTATTCCACAAC
>WURT03191899.1:0-11676 GCA_009936505.3 Holothuria glaberrima
AAACAGTTTTCATCAAAAGCAATGTAATTTAAATCATTTTCTTCAGTTAACTGATACTGTTCTGGTGAAGATGGACTGTGAGATACAGAACTTGTAGGTCTGTGAAAATCAAATGTAAATTTGTCATTGCTTATAAAAGAATTATTTATAAAGGAGGATTTTTATGAAGACCAGTCTAATAATCCTTGAATCCTTGACATTTTTAAAAAAAATCTGTATTGTGTATCATAATGATGGTACATAAGTCTGCTTTGAACTTCATGCCAATTTATCACTTTGTAATGCATTTGAAATGTGATCATGGTTGTAGCTGATCTTCTGACACTCATTTAAAATAATTTCAATAACATGCTGTTACCAACTTCCAAATCCACACGGTTCTTTGGAGGATCAGACAAGTTCAGACCACAGTCAAGTCAATGATTCCAAGCTTGCTCTGGCTTCACATTCATGCAGTTGGAAGGGTAGGGTCGTGGTTTGGGGGCACCTACTTCCAAGACTTGACCCCTCCACTGGCAAACTCAAGTGAAAAAAAGTATTCAGTAAAACCGCTTGATATACAAACACATCGGCAACAAAGGGTAATTGAAAAATCTGGATTAATGGGGTTTCAAGTTTAGGCTTCCAGTACCCTACATAAGGATCGATATGAAGGTGGGCCAAAGCATAGCCTGTCCCCAAAAATTTGATACAGGTAGTAAAATTAGAGGAGAAAAGATCAAACATATTTAAAAATATTTGTAAAATATTTCTTCTAAATTGTACAGAGAGGTACACTATGTTTTTAATTGCCACATGCATGGTGCTGCCATTTTTTAGATGTTGTAACATTTTACCGTGACTAAATATGGCCTGAGAAAAACTAGTGAATTTCTGTTGAAATTTTCATTGAGTTTTGCCTTGCAATGTACTGAAAATTAGATGGATAGTACTGTTTTTTTTATACTAGTCTGTTAAAATTGCTAGGCCGGTTCACAAAATGGGGTGTCAGATAAACGTGTTTTACTGTACCATATGTATATACTGCTTCCATATTTTAAGTTTCCCCTAATGTAAGAGAGGATCTCTTTGCACCCCCTTCCTCCCATGAAAGATTTTCTTGTTGTGCCATTGCATCTGTGTATTCACATAATGTATATATTCCCTTTAGCACAGAATAGAGAATATAACATTTTACATGTTGCATTTGCCATAATGTAATTCAAGCTCAAACATACTAAAACTGTGTGAATCTCCTTTTTTTTTTTTTTTTTCTTTTTTTTTTGTAGAAACCTGGTGGGACAGCATCCCAAGGCCAGTCAGATGAAAATGTCACTAAAAGTGAGGGGGAAGAAAATGAGGAAGAGGATGAAACACTGGATGAACATCCAGATGATGAAGAGGACCTTCATGCCCTAAGATTGGCAGCCCTGAAATCAAAGAGGGATGATTCCTTGCCAAAGGTTTGTTGCTTTGCAAACATGTAGTTCGATAAAGTTTCCTTAGACAGAATTGTAAAAAGGTTCATGTGCATGCCAAAGTGTTAACAACACTTCCAAAAGTAGTATGCGGGAATCTAACTGACTAACAGAGAGTATTTTTCAAAGGTACTGAGCACCTTGATGGGGATTGCATCTTAGGTGTCATATTTTGAAAAAAAATCACATTGACCAGTGATCATCTACTAGTCATGTACCTTGCACAGTTTTGGTAGTGTGTGCCCCAAGGGGCAGTGGAGGAAGTGGGGTGAAAGGCAATTTGCCCTTGAAGTCTACAAAATTGCCCTCCAGAAGTACAGTCATAAGCAAGCTTATAAAAAATTTTTGAAGGGATGATTATTTGAGTAAAAAGCCGAAATTGACCCTTCCCCCCCCCCATCAAAAAAAGTGTCCCCCCCCCCCCTTAGCTTCAAGTAGTTACAGGTGTGACATTTTGAAAGTATGGCAGCATGTAGGCTGGTGTTAAGTTTCCATCAGTAACTCCAGCCAGGTGGACTGTATAAGTCCTACATGCCTACATGCCTACATGTCCTATCTGCCTTAGTATTCTTTAAGAATCCAGCCTTTCAAGTAGTACAAATGTCTTTTTCTACTATGTCTACAATGTATTAGAGATAAAGCACTCTTTAATGATGTCTGCTGTGATTTTATTGATAATGCAAGCATATTGATTCAGAACCTTGGCGACAGGAACCTGCCCAAGCAGAGGTGGTATGCTCATTCATGTACATTTCGATCACTTTTGGGAAGAGACCTTAAGGCCAATTGCGCAGGATAAGGAGTGATAAATAACTACTACAGGAAGTTTGTAAGGAAATGTTCAGGCGAAGTACTGTTACAGACGGTTGATATGTTTTTGGATTATACCAATGTTGAGACGTACTGTATACAATGACATAGGACCCATTAAGTTTCAGAGGGTTTGCAATCAGTAGCAATTTTGAGGTTCTGTGCACGAGGTATAATTGGTATCTGCTATACTGTTCAAGGAAAAACTTTGTTGTCAGAAATTTACCTAAGTTTGTCAACAAAAATAGTGAAAAGTTAAATTTGCTGAATGCTGTTTCTATGGGCCTGCAGTTGCTTATTAGAGGCTTTATGGAAATATTACTGAAGAAGGCATTACTTGTCAAATGGAAGTGTAGAGTGACGATTTTGCCTAGGCCATACCAATGGTACATAGTGGGTAACAGACACAAAGTGCCACAAGGGATCTGCTGATTTCCACTGTTGCTCAGAAGTTACATGTAATGCATACAGTAGTGTGTGGATTACACCTGATGGTCAGTATTGCTCAGTTATTCAGTTTTGTATGTTTTTATAATTTGCTTTAAACTGAATTAAAAGTATGAGTCATTCATGGATTTTTGTACTTAAGGAGGGGCTCAGGAAGCCCACTAGACTTGAAGTGCTCTCTGAATAAAATGCTGATCATGAGTACAACTGAATTGCTGGCTGGTTGTCATGGTTACAGGCCAGTGTGCCAAAGCACCAGTACAAGTAAGTACTCACCACCGTTTACAAGAATGAGTCCTTTACAGAAGAACAATGCAAGCTAGGTATTCATTGTTTCTGTCTCATTTTCAGGCTGCTCCCACAACATTTGAACGTAAGGGCAACTTAATATCAATTCAGATTGTTGATCCAGAGGAAGAGAGGAGAAAAAAGGAAGAAGAGATGAAAGCCAAAGCCCAAGCTAATGCCCCTATTGACCCTGAACTCAGCAAGGCCGCAAAACCGGCTCGTTTTCGTCGATTTGATTCATCAGATTCTGAGAAAGATGATGAAGAGGAAGATGATCAAAAAAATTCTGACCAGTCAGAGGATGAGAAATCTATAGATTCCTTGTCCTCATCGTCAAATTCTAAAAGTGATGGCAGCAGCAGTAGCAGTAAGTCATCAGATTCTAGTAGCAGTGAAAGTGATAAGGACAGTAAGAGTTCCAGTTCAAGTGAGAGTGAAAGCGAAGTTGATGAAGATACAAACAAAAAAGAGAAACAGGAAGAGTCTAGAGAGTCTGATGCCAGGAGGAAACAAGAAAGACACATGGAGGAAAAAGATAGAGTAAAAAGTGAGAAAGACAGTAAAGAGAGACAAATGTCTGGTGAAGGGACAAGTAGAGATGAAAAGTCAATGAAAGGGTCACGGAGTGTAAAGGATAGGCTAGGGGTCAAATTGCCAGAGGGGCAAAGTAGGAGAGGGTCTGATAAGAATACAAGATCCTCTGAGCAGAACACTGAGCAGGGAAGGGATGGTCATGGTAGGGATGATAAGAGACAGAGAAGTGATAGGAAGGAGGACAGGAGACAAAATGATAGGGTCAAGGTCAGCAGTAATGATAGACATAGGATGAAAGGTCACTCAGGGGATCTCAGGGACAAGTTACGACAGGAGAAGGAGAGGAGAGATTTTCAAGAAAAAGACCGTCGAATGAGAGGCATAGAACATTCCAGTAGGAGAAGAGATGAAAATCACAAACTGTCAAAGCGCATATCAAATGAGGGCAGCAGAAGGACACATGAGAGACCTAGGAGTGACAGAAGAAGAGATACCTCTAGGAACAGTAGAACAGATACCAGACAAGTTAATGCAGAGAAAAATAATAATTACACTGATCGTAGGACATTTGGGAAGGATGCAAGCCTAAGAAACTCTAGTAACTCAAAAAATGAAAACATGGGTGCTGTATCTCAAAAGTCAGATGTACAAAACTCAAAGAAAGCCAGTGATTCTGAAAGTTTATCAGACATTCCTCTTGAATCTGAAGAGGAGAAAGGTGATTCAGATTCAGAAAATGTTCGCTTCCGAAAAGGACGGCATGAAACTAAGGCAGAAAAAAGTGAGCATGATGATCAAAGTAACTCACAATCAAGAATAGTTATGTCTTTGCAAATGTTAACTGAAGCAGAGCTGAAAAAGGCAGATGAAAAGATAAGCAAAGACTTCAAAAGGAGGAGAATTATTGATGACTATGGTATTGATAATGGTAGTAAAAATATCAACAGAGGTGGTGGGCGAATAGATTTGCGAACAATAGACAGAAGACCAAGAAACTCTGAGAGGAGGAGTCAGAGCTCTCCAGATAGAACTAGTAGGCCTAGAGCCAGGGGAGATTTTGGGAGAAGGAAACCTAGGCCATCAGATTTTGTTTCTGAAAGTGAGTCGGAGGATGAGGATAAAACGGGTACAGCATTAAGAAGTCAAGTCTCTGGTGCTGGAGATACTAGCAAGAGAGATAGAAACTTTACAAAGTCAGAACCAACTGATGAGAATTCCAAAAGGGATGATAAAAAGAGAGATTCTAAGATGGAGAGGGAGGAAAGGAGGAGGAGGGAGAGAAGAGAGAGGCGGGAGAGGAAAAGTAAGAGACGAGTAGTTGAAGACAAACCTGACAGTCATGCAACTGATGAAGAGAGTGAGTTGTTTTATGTACTTTGTACCCAGTGAAAAGTATCTTTTGCAGTGAAAGCCATAAAGCTGTTCCCATGCAGTAGCTAAAATGGTATATCCAAAGTGTTTAAAAGTTTTGGATTTTGTATTGCCTAAGAGTCCTTGAAATTTGGGTGATTGGTCTAGGAGAATGCCATAATTATGGTCTTGAAACTGAATGTACCTTACACTCACTGTACTGGAAATCATGTTGCTACATGAGTGCATATTGTGTAGATGTGTAAAAAAGTGCAGTAATTCCTCTCATTATAATGTTCTATTATTCCGTCTCGAAATATGACATTCTGGCTGTAAAAGAGCCTTGAATTTCAACATTTCAAAAGTATGTAAATAAGGCTGATATGCTAATCATAATGTAACATTTAGGGCTGTAGTCGTGACTATATCATTAATAAGTAACTGTCAACAGGGTTAGCTTGGAACATTGAAAATCATTAAATACCTTGAATTGGAATGACTCTTTTGGAAAGATTTGAAAGTGCTTGACTCTTGTTATTTAACAGGGAGATCACTTGATACTGCTTGAACTTCATTTCTTGCAGACATGTCTAGAAACATTCTTTTTTTTTTCCTTGTTACCATCCACATCTTTAAAACACCAGTGCTTGACAATACTTGATTTTATTCTTCAGAAGTATGTACAAACTCTGTGCTTCATAGTTGTTTTAATTCTAGACCTACAGAAGCAAGAGTTTATTAATTACATGAAGATGTACAATTTAAGGCCAGAAGTTTCAAAGATATTAGGAACAAAATTTTAATGCTTGAAGGAATGGACAATTGTATTGTTGAATTATGTGAAAAATGAATGTTTTGTGATCATTCTAGGATTTTAGTTTTCATATGCAGAAGGTCATTTTTAGATTTGAATACAATGCCATACTGTAGCTTTGCGTAAGTCAGTAGATTGAAACACAAATTTATTCATTTGCAAATGAAGGTATCAAATAAATCATGTAGAAGGCTAGTGTGAAATTTTGTGAAATTATAGTATGAGGGGTAGGCCGTATTTGGCTGTTTGCAGTTTTGTGTGGAAGGATGGAAGTACAGATTTCAGTGTGATGGCAGTCAACCACTAAAGAACACACACTGTTTACAGAGAACCATGGTTGCTATCAGGCAACAAATTTATGGTTGGGTCAACAGCACACCCGCATAGCAGGATATTAATACAATTGTTTCAACTGAATGAAACTCCATTATAGTTATATAAAAGGGCATGTACAGTACTTTTAAAGCAGATTTGAGAAATAGATAACTGATTTAATGAATGTTTGACTTCAAAATGTCCCACAAGCGGTGAAATGTTTGATACAGTGATGTCAGTGAAAATACTCTGTCCTAGGGTAGAAGAAGAAAGAAAAGAATTCACATCACAATGTGCTATCTAAAAATCTCTAGTTGCTGGTAGTAATTATCTTCTATGGTAAGTCTCAAACTGCTTCTTTGCTTGACCAGACAATTTTCACTCAAACAGTATTTGCCCTGGTAACCCCCCTCCCCCCACAGATGCCTTACCCATGGATGGTCCCACTGGTACAGAAATGTCTACGGTGGTAGTCGAGTTGAAATTTAAATCATATTTTTGTAGCATTTTACTTTAAGTGAGGGAGCTTTTATTTTTCTGTATACTTCTTAAACACAAAGAAGAACATATGATTTGCCCAGCTATTGATTGGTAAAATGCAATGGATGTTTGCTTTTTACACAGATGGTGAGGAGGCTGTCAAGCAGTTGTCAATTAGAGATCGTCTTGGAGATCGTCCAATTAGTGGCCTGCGTTCTTCCATTAAATCACGATTAGGTCCCAAGGTGTCCCCTTCAAGTCCTACCCATGAAACGAAGGATGCCGAGGTTTCAGACCGTCCAAAAGCAAAAATTAGGAAAATAGAAGTATCTTACAAAGATTCAGACCACAACTTTGATAACCATCTGGGTAATCTTGGTAGTATTGACGAAACGGTTGAAAAAGAAGAGAAATTAATTACAAAACCAGATGATTTGAGGCATAAAATGAAAAGAAAACTCCACAAAACAGAAGAAGACCAGAGTTCTGAAGAAGTTGTTGGAGTAAAAAGGAAGGTTATGAAAAACAATGTGTGGGCAGAAGTTTTGCAAGAGAGATCCACCAAGGAAAGAAGAGGGGGGTCTGCATCTCCCCACCATGGGGGGTCTAGAGGGAGGGAAAGGAATGAGGAGAGACTGGAGACTAAGAAGGAAGGGAAGAAGAAGGAAGATGATGACATCTTGGATGCAAAAATCAAGAGAATTAAGGAGATGAATGCTGCTATACTTGAAAAACAGAAACAAATACAGAAAGAGAAGGAATTATTCGACTCTTGATGAAAAAAATTTATGTCACAGCAACCAAAAGTTTTTACCATCCATCCAGAGAAAGAGTTTAGCAAAGTGAAATGTTAAGATTCTTATCTCAAAAGTGGAAAGAGTGTAATATCCTTTGCACCTTCTTGTGCACTGTGTCCTACACTGTTACTGACAGAGGCAAAACAAAAGTGAAAATTTGGCAGCTCTGGGGGTAGGTTTCAGAAATCATGGGTACTATAGAGGATGCTACAGGCTTGCTACTCCTAGCACTGTATGCAGGTTAGTGCACTAGTGGTTTGGGAGACAAATATGTCCTGTGTTATCATAACCCAAGCAAAAACAGATTGGGGTATTCCTGGGTGAGTTACCAAACTCTTGCATTTATGTTCTTTTGCAAGTAGTGGCTCTATTGGCCTTTTCTTTATTTGATCTTAACTTTTTCACGCACTTGACGACTACAATTCGCTGATGTTGGCAGTTTGGTGCTGGTTCCTTTGAAAATCCTGCACTGTGCGGCCTACTGGTGTATTCATATTCATGGGGAGCCCGTAATTTTTAGTTTAAAGTTGAGCTATAGTACTCCTTTGTTAGCTAGGATGAAATTGTAATACAGTAGTGACAACTCGAGCAGCTACCTGGCTCCCAAAATATTGGACCAAGACTATCTTTTGGATGATTGACAAAAGTGATCGGTAGCTGTTTGGAATGTGATTAAATAAAATATTTTTATCGAAGGCAGAACTCCCTACCCTCAAAATAAATTCCCAGTTATACTGCACTTGTAGGCTATCTCTTATATCAGTGATTGGTCACATTACTTTGATTCACATGAAAAGAGAGCTGTCGAACTTGAAGGGTTTAAGCAAAAAATTACTTTTGATATGTAAAAGAGAATTTTTATCTAGGCCCTCTGGTAAAGTTGCATTCAGTTCTGAGGTATACATCATGAGTTAACAGCAAACGAAGTTACTACATTTGAGACTAAAAAGTGAGCTTGAAGAATGGAGGGGTATATCTCTTCTCACATCGATGAGCATTGGTTTGTTTCCTTCGCTTTTCAGTCTGTTGTTATGACCTTGAAGTTTATAGGAATATGAGCTTGACATGAAGAATTTAAAGTTTGTAATATTCCCATGCCTCTCATACTTTCCCATTCTGATGACATGAGATAGTGGTGGAGTAGATTAGTTGTACAGTAAGTGTTAAGTGTAAAGGAAAAAAAAGGGCTCATCAGCGTGAGATTAGCATGTCACGTGTGCTTGCTTCAAGATTGCTTGAAGCATGTTCGATCTTCTTCCTCTGGCTTACTCTACAGTAGCTTCCACCTTAATTCATGATGGACATGTACAGTTGGTAAAATAAATGAATGGTTTACCACAAGTACCAGAGAAGTCAGTCCACCATATTCATTAACAGAGTCTGTAGCAGAGCTGACTCCCATAATGTTGCACAAATGCCCACTGCTATGTACTGCCTCAAAATAATGCTCCTCTGAAAAATTCTGAGGAATTACAACTACATGTCTTTCCCCATGCTTGTACCAACCATTTTCACAAGTCTCACATTGCCTAGATCTATTTGCATGTTCAGAAACTGGTCACCAGTGTGTGTTGTTTGTTTAGCTGCCATGTTTTTGCAAAGGACAATGGGATACTTCCCTGAGTAACTGACTCAAGGGGTCACTCACTTGGACCTGGTGTGAGGAAGGGAGAAAGCTGATGGCACAGGCTAATGTAACAGCATCAGACCCGAGTTGAGAAGTTGAATTGGGTGGGTAGTTGGACACACTATTGGGGTTGAAATTAGACTTCATCTGCTAATATCTTGGGAAATAAAAACTGGATTTGCATTGATCAAGTACCCTTTTAACATAACAAAACTTGATCCAAGCCTAGATCCTTATATTATTCTTCACATTTATGTTAACCACTTTGATTGGTCAGTGATGCGTGTACTTAAGTGAGATGAAGGCAGCACAGTAAAGTGGCTGTACATAGAGGTTCTGTAGTGGATTTGGTTTAAGCAGATTGTTTGCATAGGGATGTCAAGATAGTATAGTGTCTTCTGTAAAGTCTGATGTTGCCTTGGTCAGTTACTTTGAAGGAAGTGCTAAGCAGAGACTGGAATAGAGGTAACAATGAAACTTTGTTGGCGAATTTGGACCTCTTGGGAGAAGGAAATTAATTGTAAGTTTAAGAAAAGATTTATAATGGGCTTTGCAATTTTTTGTAACAAAAGTTCCAAAAATTCTTTTTACATCTCCGCCCATCCCAGAAATGTAAGGAGTAATTGTTTTTGTCAAAGAATCATTGTCACTACATTTTGAAAAAAGTGAATGTCGTTCTTTGACATCTGCCCTAAGGTTATGATTTGTGCACATGTGAAAATGATACAAAAGTGTATGATCAGTAAAACATGTGAAGAACTTTCTGTGTGTTTTAATGCAAGTTTTCTGATCTTGTTTATAGCCATGATTTTATGGCTTCCTTTATTAGCTCAAGACGGATGTGGAACATTCCAGTGTGCAGGTTGATAGTGAATTAACAAACGTGGCACCATCCTCAATACTATGATTTGTCTTAAATTTGAAAGAAATTTGGTGCCATTTTAGTAATTTTCTGATGGGAAGTTTGATGACTTTCCATTTAATGTTTGTTTTGGAAGCAAGTTTTAACTGATTGACTTGCTTTGAAATTTAAGACAGTTTAAACAATTACCAAATGTCATGGCAGTGTTAAATTATGCAACCCTTAAAACTTTGTAGTGTGTTCAGTTTGTCCATTTCACAGACTGCCATTTCTTAAGTTGAAATGATGTGCCAGCTATGCTAAAAGTTTAATATTGTATTGATGGGTGTAACTTAACTTTGTATACTATGTTATACTGCAGACTTGACGTACGAATACAGTTTCATGATTAAGGGCTGAAGTACATGTCCTTTACACATACTTTTCCAGTACAAAAGAACAGATTCATACTTACAACTTCCATTACAGGTAATTGTTCCGAAGGGTGAGTATGATTACATTCTCACCACAATTCCACGGTTGTCGTAAAATTATAACAAAGGAACATCTTGGATATTTCCTAGGGATCATCAAGTTTTGTCATTTTTACAAGATTGCTAGTTGTTGCTTATTGGTAGGGGCTTGAAAACCCACCTACACTTTTCAAAAAATAATGAGTGACAATTTTTGCCAAAGAAAAAAGTCTTTTGGGATTTTTTTGTAAGTATGCTGAGTATAAAAAAGGATGAGGGGTTGCAAAGAAAGTACATTTTGTACTCTTGGGAAAATTAAGGAAACATGGATGTTCTCTATATTTTTAGTATCAAGGACATGATCTATGCAAACTGATAAGGAACAAGAAAATGTTTTTATCTAAAATTTTATGAGAGCAGATTTGTTGTAAGAGAAGTATAAAGTAGATCATATTTGTTAATACTGTGACATGGCCTCTTAAGAGCATGCAGGTAAATACTCTGCCTTCATCAGAAAGTTGGCAGAAAAAAATCCCACTTGCATTTGCAGCCATATCAGTAGCCTAGCCATGTCTGTGGAAAGTTATTATGAAGCTACCGCCTCAAGTTTTACTACCGTTAGTCTTCATAATAGAATTTGAAGGGAAAGCATGGCTTTTTTCATATGGGTGCTTTTGAACCAAGAATTCTGTTACACTTGATTTCATACATGAAGTAGTTCCTATCTAGTTTAGCAAGTAGTCATTCAGTTATATAAGGTGGGTGTATAGACCTTATGCATTGGCATTAGGTGGAGGTCATTTTAGAGGGCAAACAATGATCAAGCACACTGTATACATGACAGACTTCACACACATGCTTTAGACTTACATACATACGGACTGATATGCAAATCAGCTGCCTGCATTTGTGTTGGTGGAAGTTGTATATGGCAGGCACTTACCTCTGTCAGTGGTCTGTGATGTCATATGTATGAGGTCTATAGACTCATTTACTTGCACCATGTTTGTGAACAACTTTTTCATGGAAAGTGTTTCAAATGTTCTCCAAGTTTTAATTGAGGTACTGGATTACATTACCAAAACCTATGGGTATACAGCACCATCTATACCCAGATTGCCATCCCTGATATATGGTACATACCCATACTTGATACTTTTGGTAAACTGCAATTTATCAACAAAAGAATGGAAGTTTTCAGTTGAGAGCTTAAGAATGTTATCCTTATTTGAACCAAATCCAAAATTCAAAAAGTAGATGTTGGATCTGTTGGACCTTCAGTCTGGTAGACATATTCCCCCTTTGCAAACTCCAGATGGTGGATTAAGATGGGTGATGTCCTGCAAGTTAAGGGTTCTACGCTCTATCTATAGCTTGTGAAGGTCATTCTGGCATTTGGGTCAAAGGTCATGTTACTGATAAAAACAAAAGTGTGGCTTGCTT
>WURT03191899.1:15982-27471 GCA_009936505.3 Holothuria glaberrima
CTAACTACATACATAATGCCTGTCATTCAAATTTCTTTGAAACTTTTAGTTTCATAACTTCTTTTTACAATGGTCACAGTCCTAGTTCTCCAAAATTTATCCACTGGCAATGCCACCTACAAGTTAAATATCCCCATAGTGGAAACAAGATTCCAAGTCTAATCAAGTCTATTCAGCTAGGTTTGAAGTCCCTATCATAAATACAGCACCTTCACCTTAGTATCTCTGGGCAGGTTCGGTTTATCCCTGGGCACGTTCGGTTTTTAAGTTTTTCATGCAAACATTGGTTAATCCTTCTCCAAACTCCAGCCACCCATGTCCCTCTCACTATTTCTCTCAATCTCCTGTTTCTTGACCTAGTCTGAGCCCTTCCAAAGTGCTCCCTGAGTAAATTCTACTGTTCATACTTATTTTGATTTTTCTTAGGAGGTGGTCCATGCTGCCCCCCACCCCCACATTCCTTCCACCTTTACACCCTCCACCACACACACACAATGATATCACTTACCCACCCTACCAGTACTTGTCCCCTGCCATGTGTTTACCATTCTCTTTCCTTCCCTCTTAAACAAAGAATAAAATCTCTTAAAGTTACCTGGATGTCAAATTAAATTGAGAATGCTTTGAAGAAAAATTGTTTTCATGAAAGAACTGACAAGGTAAATGAGGCATCACAATATATCATTTTCCCACCTGCCCAAAGCCCCTTCCCTTTGGATACATGGACTAGAGAGGGTCATACCACTTCATTACATTACAAGAAAGTACACCCCGTATCCTGTTAGCTATCTTTCCTTTAAATTTTCTCTTCAAATGAAATAAAATTTTCCTCAACCACTTGTGTCCACACAAACTGTGCCAGGGTACGTTTATAACATCACCATACAGAGTGAGAATTTACTGTGACATCATTCTCAAAAGACCACTAGCTGCACCCGTTCATATATATTTTCCCCAGCACTTCTCCCAGAAATAAACACAAAACGTCAAAATTTTTTTATCATGTCTGTGCAAATCAATCTGACAGTATTCATTCAGATCCAGCAAATCAAAATTTATGTAGGTGAACTTTTAAAGAATTTCAAGATGTTACCACAGGCTGACCTTATAAGTTCCAGCTTTAAATTTTCAAAACAATAAGTTTGATATAACAAAACAAAATTAATGGAATGGCAGATAGAATCAAATCAAAATTTCCGGAAATTTGTTTTTCTAACTCTCATCTTCCTCCTCCTCCTCCTCATCGTCATCCTCATCATCTTCATCTTCCTCTTCTATCTCTTCCTCAGATATCTGAAAAAAAATGATACAAGAGGTCCTTGAAGGAGTAAGATCAGGGTTGGTGCTTGGTAGCGCAATTGCAAGAATCGTGCATCGGCAAATAGATTCCCGCAAACTACACAAGTATCAAGAGGGAAAGTCGCACGAACAAAATTTGAAATTCGTCACTTGCATTTTATCCTTGGGCAATGGTGCTTTATCTCAATTTCCTCTCTCCACCCTAGTTGAAAATGAGGGGTAAACTGACCTTGAGTACACTTTAAAACAGCAGAAAGACATACCACAGACACCCCCTCCCCCCACACCTTCAGGTCATTGGGTAGCTGAGTAGATCCTGCTGCCATGCACCAATGTATTGCATAAGTGTATGAGTTTGAATCCTGACTGAAGTTCGATTTTTCTGCAGCCATTCCAGACATATGCTAACCATTAAAATTGATGGTCAAGCCAACAAAGCCAGGTTGGCTGCCATGCAAGAGTATCCCCAAGAAGACCAGTTTACTTGCAAGCTATGCTCTTCAGGCAGATTAATTTCATATTTAAAATCTGGTTATTCCCAATGACCCTTTGGAAGGTCCAGCGAAAAACTGTGTCTGATGATGTTCAGTAGAACTAGAATAAATTTCTCTTCAAGCAAACCAAAGTCAGTGTTACCTAACCAAGAAGCCTTTCCTCTATACCTTGTCACTAGCATAAAGGAATACACAGACCAACCCTCCCCTACCCCTCAGGTCCTTGGGGGGCTGAGAGATTTACGATCTCTTTAAAACCTGGTTATTCCTAACATTTCTTTGGAAGGCCTAGCACAAAGTCATGTCTAACAATTGAGATATCCCAGGACAACCTTACCTGAAGCAATCAAGTGACAACACTACCAAGACAAAGTGCACAGATTAACTAGTTGAAATGGGGAAATTAACCTCCATCCTTCTACACCATGTAATTTGAATCTCTGCCCACAACCACACAGCCACCAACATCTACCCACAATATCAAATCCATGTCAAACCCACCTATCACAATTTGGTGTCACATCCACCCACTTATATCTAGATGTCTCATTGATACAAGCAGGGACCACATCCATCAATTTATTTACAATCACATACCACATGCAGTCAATTACATCTAGATCCACGTAACATTCCAATATGGGCCCCTTATGGGCCCTGTATTGACATACATATGGGGACCATATGATTTTGCACCCAATACTCATAAAGGGCCCATATAACCCATATAACCCACAGGGATAGTTCTGGGGGGCCCATATGGGCAATTGCCCCATATGGGTACCAGAACTATCCCACATGGGTCATATGGGCATATGGGGTGCAGAATCTTGGGTGCAAAATCATATGGGCCCCATATGGGTTCACCTATATGGGGCCCATGTAGGTTTGCTGCCTAGCTCAATGTTTCACTGTAAAACCTGCAACAAGCAGGCACTACATCCATTAACTTGGAATCACATACTGCTTACAACCACTTATATCTAAAGATGTTAAACTTTCCATCAGCTTATGCCAAGATGCTGCCCCCACCTTCCCATAACCAGGGGCCACAACCACCCCTTACACCTAGATATTGCACCCACATACCCACATCACACCTCATCCAATGTTTAGAAGTTAAGCCTATCTTTACAAAACCAGATCCCAAACCCACCCCTTAATACCCAAATTTCAGATCCCCCTACCCACTGACCCAAAAGCTGGTGCAACTCTCACCCCTCATGGCTACATGTCTCATTCACCCACCCCCAATCAGGCCCCACAACCTCTCCTTCCCCACCCACTATTGTCTACAAATATCACACTTACCTGACCCCCAAGCTCTTTAACCTTCTCTTTGTATGCTAATTTTTTCTCATCTGTCTCGGTGAGTAGTACCAAAAGGTCATCTTGTTCTTTCTGGCATCGCTCTGATTCCGCCACAGCTTTTGCAAGTCGCTCTTCTAGACTTAGTTTCTCAGTTTTCAACTTCTCCATTTCAGCTTGGTCTGCTCCTCCTCCAGATGATGCCTTTGCTGCCTCTAGCTCCTCCATCAATTTACCTTTTTCCTTGGATAATTCTTCTTTTTCATTGACAGCTTTTTCCCTTTCAACCTGTAACTTGGCAAGGTCTGATTCCAGCTTGGATATCTGGGTTGACATGGCTGCTTTTTCAGCAATAAGGGCGCTGTTATCATTACTCTGCATGAATACAAGAGTTTTAAGACTTTTCTGAAGCAATAAATTGAAAGTAATCCTTTCTTTTGAAATTGGAGATAAAGCACCAATTTCCTTGTCCCAAATCATGCAACTTGCCCCTACAAAGTACACTTTTAGCTTCTTTTCCCACCTTACCAACTGTTTTACACCTCTAAACAAAGCTATTTCATTGCTAACTGCCACTTCATTTCTGCTGACATACCTTGCAAGGCCTTTGCAACAAATCTACTTTATACCCCTTTCAAATTTCAGGGACCTGTTTGCAGCAGCATGGCCAATCACCTGCTGAAGGCAGTTTCGTAGCTTAACATTACTTTCCAAACAATATACCAATATACAATCATAAAATTTGAGAATCTGAATGTGTTGCCTTTCTGTGCAACCACTCTGCTGTGCAACAGTCACCAACATCTCAATGACCTGCATAAGCCATTAACCAATCAGAGCAGCTTACAAACACTTAGAAGCATATTTTTTATTGTTCTTTTCCATGTCAACTAGTACATAACCAGTCACAAATTTTAAGTACAGTATGTAACTGTGAATGCACATGGGGAAGAAAATGTCTATCTATAAAGGGAAAATGCAGTCAACTCAATTTGGATTAGTATAGTCTACTCTTATTCATGAATGACTCTTGAGAATTATGTGACAATATTTTTCTCACTGGATTAGGAAATTTACGAGGAGTAATGCCTTGGTTTACCTTGAATGTGCAATATTTAAGTCTTGAAAAGTCATGAAAGGTACTTGGATGAGAAATACGAAGAAATCTTGAAATTTAGCTCTTGTTTTAAAATAAGTCAGGGGCAACTGCTTATGCCCTTTAATTCTCATGATATTGACATGGATGACTAAAATGTCACAAGCTGAAATTGGAAATGAAAACAGAACACTGTCAGTTGCTCAACTCTCAGTGTTTGAATTCTCAAAACACAGTGTTGCATATACACCATGACAGTTCATAGCAGTCTCCAAGACTCGGTCATTTGGTTTTCTTTCCAATTTCCATACCACACAATTAACCACTTCAATGTGAACTTGACCGCAAAGCAAGTTTCTGAGAGTGTTTTGTGAGATGTTAGGCTATGCAAATAGAGGTTTGTTTTCTTTCTAATTTCCAGTCGTGGTGCCTCATCAACTAGGCTAACACTTATTTTGTGATGAGTTGCTTTTGATGGCCTTCAATGTATCAGTTACACTGTAATTGAGAATCTTTTTCACAACATGTAGAGAAGCTGCAACTTCTTTGAGATTTTGCACAAAAGTGCAGTAGTCTATTGCTGTAGTTTGAAACATTGTAATTATCTTCACATAAATTATGAAAATTCACTTGGCATAACCTTAGTCATGAAAAAAAAATAACTCTCATAAGGAATGAAAATTTTTTAATATATACTGGGAGTACAAAGACTGTTTACTCTGGGGTAATCTTATTTTTGCATCATTTTCATCAACCTACAAAACAGTACTCTTTCTTTGGTACCCTTGTGTCCCTTCATGAGAGTTCTGTGAAAAATGTTAAAAATGAGGATTTTCAGCACATGCACTGTGTTGTGTACTGCGAGCATACAAGTGCATATTGCTTGACATACGTTTGCCCTTGACAACCAATGTGCCACTGACTTTGAACTTTTGACCTAAGATGCAAGCCTCATATAGGCCTTCTTAATGACAGTCTTGGAAACAACAAAGGGGGGAAGGGGGGGGGGGACTCTTTTAAAAGAATAGACTGGCTCTCCACACCTGAAGACAGGATTTACAATCTGCAGACAACAACCAGATGTTACTCAGTTGTGATCAACTACCTATAAAGGTTGTACCAAATCATCAAGTTTTGATAGGCATCCATTGATGTAACTTTTTTCTTACATAAAAAAAAATTAACAACACACACAAAAGTGACAAACAGGCAGGTAACAAATGAATGACGGATGTTTATATGCCCCTGTAATACCTACAAGATAGCAATTACTGCATACTGATCACAGAAACAAACAAGAACTATTGATTCCTGTGTACTTAAAATGGGATCATTCAGAGTTGGCTTGCTAGAAATATATGTCAGGTTTGGACCAGTCAGGGATTGCTTATTTGTTAGACATTGGTAGAAGGGCACCTAATGACTTAAATTACAAACAGGTAGTATGATGTTTCAAAAATGAAATTTAATGGTCAAACTCCAATTATACAAAGCCCTCTTCTCATAAAATTCTCTGTTAAAAGAAAAAACAATAAATTTCCCAGGTTCTTGTAAACTTAATATTAAAAAAAAAAAAAAACAAACAGATAAAAGCTATACAAGAAGGACAGCACAAGGTACAACCTGCACTGCCCTGTGCAGCTGCCAAAATCACTCCCAAAAAAGATGTTAAGGAAAATGAAAAAATCCAAATGTTTCAAAAATCGGCCTCTGCCCTTTTAGAATATCGTCAAGGAAAACAATAATAGCCACTGTGTGCCCCCTAATAGCTTCATAAACGATATTAGAGCAGATCTCAGGCAAAATTATACCCTGGACCTGATAATATCATTGTCAACTACTTCTTCAAAAGTCTTTATAGTTAACATTTATCAGTATAAACACATTCACTTACGTCACATCTGTCCACAATGCAAAACAGCCGCCATGTTGGGGACTAAGTGGGACACAGAGGTACATATGTTCAAAAGTAACCAATCGATACCAGTCATGCAAGGTTATTACTGGTGCCTGTACAACATCCCGTGCTCTGCGTGTTACACCTGCAAAGTTGTGACAAGCTTTTCATGGGTGCCTCAAACATAGCCAAGTACACAAAAGATTGAGTAAAATGGGTCTTTAATACTCATAATAGCTATTGCCAGGGTGTAAACCTAGCTTTGATTTATCTTTTATACAACTTGTCAATTATAGGTATTTTCTGTTTGTTAAAAATGTCATGAAATGGCATGAGATGTTCCCATGGTTACCTTAGCAGCTTCTGCGGCAAGTTCCTCATTCTCTGATTTGAGCTTTGTTACAAGGGCTCTTTCATCAGACACCTGACTTCTAAGCTCTGCGATTTCTCTCCTCTGTTCTTCCAATCTTGCCTCAAAGACAGACTGAGCATTGTCTCTGCTGCCCTCAGCATCATCATCTTGGAGAACCACTTTGGCTTCTGCGACAGTGAGGTCATTTTTCTGGTAAGGGGTGAGGTGAAGGTGAAGGAAGCATTTTGACAATGAGATGAATTTGTGATATTTACCAACAAACAAACAAGCAAACAAACTATTAAAATACCCACACTGCATGTAAGGTGAATCGAACAAAGTGAAACTCAAAAAACATGGTACCCCTGATACCAGGATGAGCTGTTCAACTTCTTAAGCCCACCATGAGAAGAGCACAACCCCACCAATGCTGGGTTTGAGGTAAGCAAATTTTCAAATATTTGGCTGCATGGATAGCAGGAAGTGAACTATACCAAGTACCCTAGCACACAAATTCTCAATACATGTAACACTGTACTACCTAACATCTTTCATGGGGCAACCAGCCCCAATTCCCCCTCCACTTTATTCAAATTTCAAGGATTGTAGGCTGACAACTTGACATGAACAAAACAACAATCATCATGTTTTTAGCACTCCTGAAAGATGCATCCAAAATCCGCACACTTTACAAAGCACTTTCAAGGTCCTGTGGTTCTCCTGTGATGTATGTGACACTTAAAAAGAATGAAAGGGAAAACTGGTATGCATCTGCTTCTTCTTACATACAGAGAGGATAATAACAGTTTATTTCAAGCTCTTAGTCAAATTTTCAATTCATAACCTCCAGCCATCCTGCACAACAAAGCCCAAAATTCAAGGAGGAATCTTAAACAGCCCTCAAAGACTTGTTTCCGAGTTTCACAAAATGTGAAAAACATGCAACGTTATTTTGGCAAAAAAGCTCAATTACAACAATAATAATGCAGAACTGTTGGCAATGATCCAAAAATTTAAACAGCTATAAGCAAGCTTGTAAACAAGGGATGACATTTTTGGGGCAAGGTTCCTCCTAATTTTCATTATGCTTCCTATGTTTTAACTAGTGCTATGGCCCCATGGATTGAGGTTGTGGTGCTTCATGCAATAAGTCTTAAGTGAGCAATCAGAAGTAGAGAGTTTAATTAAGGGCTGGGAAACTTCCAACCCTCCAGTAATGAACAGCATGCAAGACCATTTGATTCTGCCAGAAGGACAGTTCAAAAGTGCAATTTCTTGAAGTCATGAAATAATTATTGTTAATCCACCTTTTAACCGGTTTGATGTTTGCCAAACATTTATTTATTTACTTAGTATGCTATAAAATACTATTACAAGGACCAGTGCACATCAAACATTGCATTGCAGCATGCATTGTGAACTGACTGGCATGTGAGAACTTTGTTTGGCGTGCCAAAGATTTTGTCAACATCAAAATGGTACTTGATAGGAAAAAGCTTCTCCACCCCAGATTTAATAGATCACAGGAGCAAGTAACTTAAGTTTTCATCCAAAATTTCAGCCATCTGAACCGACCCAACTTGAGAGATTCAAATTTGAGCAATAATATTGAATTTGGAAGCAACGTTTCATGGTGTCCAAGTATGTCACACACATTATTGGTCATTTGGCATCATAAAATAAGTACCATCTAAGTACTAAATTATTATTCCTGCATTCGCATTATCAATTTCATCTTTAGGTTCCTATATCAAGTACAAGATCTTCATGCAACTGTAGCCTACTGAATGCTGCACCTAGTTGATGGAACTCCCTTCCACGAAGCTTAGTGTTAAGATTCCATCACTCAATTCAGGTGCTGTTTGATAAACTTTTCTATTCTCCCAAAAATATTCAGTTTTTTTTCACCTTCAGTGTTCATTAGTACATTCCCAGCTCTTGTTTTGAGTCTGTTCCATACAAGACGAATTTCTATTATTCATATGCCTTAAAATACTGACAATGTTTGAAAAAGCAAAATTAAAACTTACTAATTTTTCTAACTGTGTGTCTTTTTCTGCGAGTTGTTGCGTTACTGTTTCTTGATTCTTTTTCAATTCTTCTACTTCATGCTGTAATCTTTCATTTTCCTTTCTTTGTTCTTCATTATTAACAGCTGTAGCAAGCTGATCAGTTGGTCCATTTTCTTGTAAGCTACCACTATCACCTTGTCCAGATTGCACACCTTTGTGATAATGGAATAAACAACAGGTAAAGCCACAGTTTGTACTAAGACATTAAAGACATTGTTTTCAGCAGTAACTGCATTAAAGCATGAACAAAACCAGAGTTTATAATATTTTCAATGACAAACTTTGCCCAAATGACAGGCAAGATTTTGCAAAGAGAAACTCAAATTTGGCCTTCAAATTTTAGAACCTTCAAACACTTAAATTGCTGACTTTAATGTTTCCACATTTTTCTTAATTCCCTCCAAAAGAATGAACCCTGGTACACATTTGTAGCACACAAACATACCCACTGAGAGGTCATGAACTAAAATCCCAACTAAGTCACAAACTGGGAGGTCTTCATGCAAAAGATTTTCTCATTAATGCATTAAATTCAGATTTGAGCTTAAATGCCCAACTGGTTAACCATTTAAGGTAAAGTATAGTGTATAAAGGCCATATTAACTGCATGTCACAAAAGCTACAAACACTCAATGTCAGTATTTCATACCATTTTGAGCTTTGAGTAGTGTATACTGGTCTCTGAGCTGTTGAATCTGTACACCATACTCCCCCAGCTGTCTCTCAGCATCACCATATTCCTTCTTCAGCTGTTCGTGAGCTTCTTTGAGTGCCTGGAGTTCCATGTCCTGCAAGAATGGATAAATTCACCAAAATGTAACAAATGATCTCTGTGTTGTAGGACTATCATAATGAAGAGGGGGAGGGGGTTTTGTCAATATGGAGACTTGTTGTGCATGTATAACATCTTAGTATAAGTCAGAGCTTGACAAATACGTAAGTCTGCCAGCCTGTGACTAGTTCAAATGTGACTAGCTCAAAATCACACTTGGGTTAGTGTAAGTTCACGCCATGTGCTAGTAAGAAAAGATGTATAGCACTGTGGTTGCACTGTGCTCCATACATTTTAGACTTGTTCAAATTTATGTCATTTGATTCAGTGGAATAAGTATGTCAAATCCCCATGGGCCGGTGAAAAACTGTCAGAATTTTGGAGTCCTGGTGCAAGTGTAAGATAACTGTCTCTGATGTGAAGTACATGCTTGAGTACATATCTGTTTCAAGAGTGCAAGTAGAAAAATACACATTAGCATTAATGCTTAATTTGTTAAACTGGTAAAATCAATTGTCTCAAGTAAACGTAAACAGAAAACTCCAACCCAGATAATTCCCACCCAAACTTTTCCCCCTCCCTTGACAACTTACTCTTGGACAATTCTTGATAATTCCCACCCAGAAGATGCAAAATTTTCAAATGGACCATTCAGAATAGATCATGGTGGGAATTTTCCAGGTGATAGATGTCTGGGTAACTAATGTCTACAGAAAAGGGGGAAGGGGAGGTAGTTGTCCTGGAACCAAGTGAAAGTACATGTAAGCACTCGCAACAAGGTTACCCCTATCTGTGAGAACTGGTCACCTTAATACCAACATGACTACAAAACAATCACGTATGACTGTATGGTAGCCAATATAGTATCATGTTTCTACATCATCATAATTGAAGAGTTATCACAAAAAAAAGATGTTTTCACTTGGCAGTTAAAGAGGAAAATCTCCCGTTGAAAGATCCATTGAAATTATTCCAATATCTTTACCATTCCCAAAATATACCTATTCCAAGCTTGACGGTTTCTGAAGTAACTTAGTTGCTTTTGTAAAAATAATGATGTGGAGTGTTGCATAGTGTTAGCACTGCTTTTGTTTACTCTTTATAAATGATCTCGTAATTTGTCGTCAGATAATTGACAGTTTGATGAGTGGTATTTAATGTTTTTCAAGGAGACAATTAAACTCCCAAAATTAAACCCTCAGGACATATTTATGTTACAACTATTCTTGAAATGAAGGATGAAAACAAAGGATAACATTAGAAATGTTTGCAAGTTCCTCTTCAACATCACAATTTTCATATTTAGCTTATGTTTATTCATGATTTAAGTGTACAATAGAATTTACCCTGTGAATTTATCAATATTTAATGGATTTTGATGCAGATTGTGACTATTTTCTAGGTTTCAATGTTTTAACATCACATATCCTCCTATGTAATTACTATGTCACCAGGCATTTAACACCATACCACTACACATTTCTAGGTTACAGAATGAAATATGAGTAAATTCTCATAACTATTAGCTTGTGTGCAAGAAAAGTTTGACTTCCAAAAAATATAAATCACTTCACAGGAAGTGCTGCATTCAGACCCATAACCGGGTCGTCTTACAGGGAGGATTTTCTTCAATTGAACAGGACCCCAATTTAGAACTTATGTTAAATGAGAACACCAATCAGGGATGGGGTCTTGTCTAAGGGAAGTTACAACTAAGAAATCTGAATAATCAATTATGCTCAAGATGCTAACTGCTGAGGCATTTTCCAAAGTTGTTTTTGCAAAGATTGGTAAGGGAACAATTGTCTATTGAGAAAGTGGCATCCAACCCCCTCTATCATCCTCTGATTACCAAAATGGCATCCACTTATTCCAATTCATAATACCTGCCCATAACTTTATTTTTATTAGACACTATGTAATGTGAGATTTGTAAGTTGCAAGACTCCTTCCTTGTTTGGAAGAAGTCAGGGGATAGGGTGAACTGGAAAAGGGAGGAGATTTGAAGTTATGATTACACATTCCTGTCTTCTACTGTAGCTTTCATTCACTGTTCACCATTTGTTCATGCAAAACAAAAATTTTTAAGTTTCCTCTAAGTTCTTCCTTGATGAATTTTAAAAATTCCAGTGAAATTTTGTTAGTCTATTTCCACTTTGACACCTCTAAGAAAGCACCATAGCCAATGATATGATGGAC
>WURT03191922.1:0-10002 GCA_009936505.3 Holothuria glaberrima
AGTTTTACGGCAAAGTCAGGCATCTAGCGCCTTCGGCGCTAACACGCACTTGTGCGCGTTAGCATGCACATCATTGTTCTCCCTAATTCCGGTGCCACCGTAATAAAATGATTTGTGCCCGGTGGGCTCAGGAATTATCAAAGGTAATGGAGGACTGGCGGTGGGGCCTAATGATTTATGTCTCAGACTCCAATTGATTTATATGACGACAAGCCAGAAAGCCAGAGAACAACAACAGGGAGTAGGCCTACGCGTACGGCCCATGCAGACTGGAGGCTATATGTGTATTTAAAAAAAAATGACCATTAGAATGAAGCATTTGACTTCAAAATGTCATTGCAGCGCTATTCAACAGGCTACCATGACAAAAACAGAAATCAAAATTTAACCATTGTGTTAGCCTTACTCGCACTAACGATTTAATGATGAAGGGCCCGGGGGTGAATAGTGACAGCAGATCATATTAATGTTGGCACTCATGCAGTGTCATAACCAGAGGGGAGGAGACTGGAGCCCCCAGTCAAATGTCTTTCCCCTGCTTGCCCCCAATGAAATTCAAAGGTTAAAAAAATATTTGGCAAAATTTGCATAAGATAAATATATCGAATACTTAGCTGAAACTCACAAGGCCAGAGTTTTGATTTTGATTTGATTTGATTTGATTTATTTGCACATGATCAATACGAAACAAAACATGGATAATACAAAAATCTGAAAACCATATAAAAAGGAGTAGGCAGAAAAAAATAAATAAATAAGTAAACAGCAAATAAGACAAAGACATGTGCAGGGATGACACACAAAAGCCTGACAAGCAGACTTATTTCCACTTTGGTCCCTAAAAAAAAATAAATAAAAATAAACTACTTAAAACAGCACAGCACATTAAATACAAAAAGAAACTAAGATTTAAAAGTATAAGAATATAGAGCTCTCTTCCTCCCTTAGTTTAGTATGAAAGTACCTTTTAATAGCAGTTTTAAAAATGCTAGGTTACTGCACTTTTGAATTTTGGCAGGTAAAGAGTTCCACAATATACTACTTGTATATTTAAAAGTTTTAACACCATAATTTGTAGGAAACATGGGTAAATATACGGAAGAGACACTAGACCTAGTTTTGTATGAGTGATTTGCAGACGGGGTATCTGGAGTGTTAAGTAATTGGGAGCCAAACCATTGAGAATCCTGTATATATGATTTAACTTTAATTCGGGCCAATAGCCAGCTTCACATTTTTAGGGGGGGGGGCAAGTGTTGTGATGGGGGGGGGCATAAAACATTACACCACATTAATTATTCTGCACTTTCAATTTTCATCTGGGGGGCAAAAATATTTTGGGGGGCATTGCCCCGAAATTCCCCCCCCCCCCCCCCCCCGTGGCTACGGGCCCGCTTTAATTGAGAAACTCTAAGCTTAATTGGAAGCCAATTCATATTGAAAAAATGAGAAGAATTTAGTGAAATGCGAGGGTGCAGGTCAAGAACAAAGCGTAAAACTTTATTTTGACATACCTGTAGCATATTTTGAGTCTTTAACGAAAGCCCACTAAACCACGAACAACAAGCATAATCAAAAACACAAAGAATTAATGAGTTGGCCAGTAACCTTCTGGAACTTAAATCAAGGCAGTTGCGTTTCCTTTAAAGAAATTTTAACATAGAACTAACTTTTTTTTGGACATCCTAACTCATGCTCTCACCAGATAAAGTAGAGTCTAACCTGGCTCCCAAGTACTTAACACAAGAAGCAGAGTTAACCTTAGTACCATTACACTGAATCTTAAAGGTTAGGATGCATGTTTTAGCTTTTTTGCCTGTTTGTAGGTCCAAATAACATTGATTCAGTTTTACCTAGATGCAGAGACAACTTATTATCAATTAACCACAAATTTAGTTTTTCAAGTTCCGCATACTCAGGGTAGATTCACTAATATTATTACCAGACATCAAAAGGGCAGAATCGTCAGCATAAAGGACCACTTTACAGGAAACAGCAGAGTACATATCATTTACATAAATGGAGAAAAGGGGTGGACCGAGGATTAACCCCTGAGGAACTCCACAATTTATAGACATTTTACTAGATAAAAAACCATTTATTTCGACAATCTTATCTTTTTCTTTTAAATAGGAAGTAAACCATAAGACAACACTATCTGACATACCACATGCTTTAAGCTTATATAATAAAATATCATGATTGAAAGTGTCAAAAGCTTTTTGTAAGTCAATAAGAACCATGCCAGTGAAGTTTCCAAGATCCATTTCAGATCTAATAAAGTCATTTAAATAAATGAGAGAGGTGTCTGTGGAAAACCGGGACGAAATCAAGATTGAAAATCATACAGCAGAGAATCTTGGTTTAGGTAATTCTCAATTTGTTTACAGACAACCTTTTCAAGAATCTTGGAAACTACCCTAAAAACAGAAATGGGTCGATAGTTACCTACGTCAGTTTTATTACCTTTTGTGGAGAGGAACTACCCTAGCACATTTGAGATCAGTTGGAATAACACCTGAGTATAGGGAGAGATTAATTATATGAGTCAAGGGGGAAGCAACTTGAGCAGAACCGTCTTTGAGGAACTTAGCAGGCACCTCATCAAGACCAGTAGCTTTAGAAGAACACAGATTACTAATGATTGCTAATACTTCACTTTCACTAACAGGGGCCAAGTTAAAGGCATTTTCAGAGACTTTCAAATTTTTATAGAAATTTATAGCATGGAGCTTACCAAAAATCCCCCCCCACCAACTGGTAATTTATCAACTAACGTGGAAGCAATACTAATGAAGTATTCATTAAATCTTTGAGCGACCTTCAGTTTGTCAAAACACAATTCATCATCTACTATAAAACCTATGTTAGATGGATCCGTATTTTGTTGTTGTTTTGCAGCAGCACCTAAATGTTTTAAGACGTCCAGAGGTCCTTCGGGGAATTTCTATGATCTTTTAATTTATTATGAAAATAATCAGCCTTAGCCTTACGAATAAGTTTTTGAGTCTTGTTTCTCAACTGTCGAAAGCGAGACAAAAGAGGTTTGATTTGGTAATTTTGAACTGAGCCAAATTATAATCGCGGAGTCGAATCACGTCCAGTGTTTCGGCATTAAACCAGGGTTCAGTCTTTTGTTTAATACAACTTTCCTTAAATGGGGCAATTTTATCCAGAATTGACAGAAAAATCATTTTAAATTTAGTCCAAGCTTCCAACACATCGTCGCAGTCTAAAACCTCATACCAATTAGCATCGTTCAACATATTTTGGAAAAACTGAAGGAGAATAATTTTTCATAGACCTACTTTTAACAGTTTTATGACCATTGATCTGACCCCTGTGTACCTTTCTGGTGCAAAAGGTCAAGAAATGATCACTAATACCAGAGGGGATGACACCAGACTGCAGAACTTTATCACAGTCTGACACAAGGATAAGATCAATTATGGATTGAGAGATGGAAGTAACCCTGGTGAAATCTTGAATAATTTGTATAAGGTCAAAGAGATTGCAGTATTTTTTAAACGCCACAAGTAAACAGTTTCTTGTGGATAAATTAGAGACATCACAGTTGAAATCACCTAACAAAAAATAGTACAGAGTTCACATTAAAGTCAGTGTTCATAAAACGTTCCTCTAATTGTTCAAAACACATTGATTTTTTGGGTGGACGGTACCCAGCGCCAACAAGAATAGGCTTTCATTTTGGTAGAAGAAGGTCAGCCCATACCATTTCAATTCCGTCCTTATGAAGATCAAGTCGAGGATTGTAATCAACGTCCGAACGTATAAACACATGCAGGCACCGCCACCATTCCTATTTCTGTCACATCGGAGAATTATGTAGTTGGGGATAGAAACTTCTATATCGGACACTGGGACTGGGAAGTGATATTTCCTGCAATCTGAGAGGCATTCTTTTTTCAAAAAAAAAAAAATCTCTGTACGCTACGCGCCAACCGATGGTGGCGCTTCGCTTAGATAGTGTTATTATTGCTTGCCCCCTTTCTTCACCCTTTGCCCCCCCCCCTCAGCCGCAAATGGAAAAGTCTGGTTGCGCCATTGTTTGCCTGGCACTGATCTTAAATATAAATCCACTGATGCTGCCCAATAGGAATAAATGTTGAGACAACTACCTTTCAGGTATGCCACTGAGGGGAAGCCTTCAAATTGGAGCAACCAAGGTATATTTGAATACTGCAGATCAGGGGCTATCGGGAGAAATGTTGAAAAGAAGCCCGCTTGAATGCAGTTCAATGGGCTTTGGGTGCCTAAAAATTATAATTACGACCGATATATTTCTACATTTTCTTCGGCAATTAATGAAAAAGGGTGGCTAGCTCCTGCTGAGACAACCCCTGGTGCACGCTCGAAGTGGCCAGAAAATTCTGGAATAGAGCATCTATGAAAATTTTGTGCAAGTCCCTTTTCTCCTTTCGGAGGTATCACCACTTTTATTATGACCCCTGGTGTGGTTCTTGGCTGCACCTCGGCCAGGATACAGGAGAGCATAACAAAGAAACAAAAGAAACAAAATATACCTATCCTGAGACTTAATTTTCACCCCGAGATATGCTAAAACCTCAGAGCTTCCGGGGCTTCTCCCCTGGACCCCCAGGGGCCCTAAGGCGAGCCCCTGGACCCCACCTGTCTAAAGGTATAGTTGCCTGACGGGAGGAATAGCCTAATACATTAAAATTATTTAGTATCTTTGCATTTGATCATGCATTATAAACCAAAATATACCTGTCCAGGCTATAAGACTTAATTTTCACCCAGAGGTATGTTAAAACCTCAGAGCTTCCGGAGACTTCACCCGCCCTGGACCCCACCGTGGCTTTCCCCTTGGACCCCACCAGGGGCCCTAGGGCAAGCCCCTGGATCCCGCCCGCTATAAGGCTCACGCTCCGCACTCGATTCCACGCTACGCGAGAAAAATTTTTTGCCCACAATATTTCTTTTTCACTCCATTTGCCCTCCACTCCATTTTTAAACTCCATGTGCCCCCACTGGGAGTATGACGCCCTACTTATTACACCATACTCCTTAAAAATACTGAAATAAAAGGGGGTTGCCCCTCCAGTGATCCAAATGTGCAACTGTCGGTCTTCATGAGATGAGAGAAAGTGAGAGGCAATTTTAGTACATTGGGTGACCGTTGCTAATTAAAATGAGGTAAAGCTTTACTAAAATATCTTAGAACTGTTTTTTTTTTTTTTTTTTTTTTTTTTTGTTCGGAGCGTTTGTTGGATGTATCATTATAACGTGCACTATACGGCAGCCTGAGTGGAACTTTACCGTCCTTAATTAAGTGTAGTAAAGTCTAAAATTCTAAGAACATGTATTTCAAGAGGTTAGCAAATAAATCTCATTCATTCAACTCCCATTTTCATAGCTTACTCCGTTGCGAGGATATGGAATGTAGAAATATATTTTATTAAGATATGATCACAGTCGATTGAAGAAGAACTTGCGGTGTCATTCTTTCACAACTCACATTACGCCTACGTGCTTTTGTTTCCTTTTGTAATAAAATTATTTCCCTTTGTCTGGCATATGTAGTGTGCTGAACGCGGAGGGTTTGTATAGTCGAGTCATCTTATTACTAATATTACACTAAGACAGCGGTCATATTGTGGCACAAGTTGGAGTGGCTTTGAAGGAAAAAAGACTGTAATTCGAATATAAGTCAATATAGTACATCAATGAAATCACAAATAATCTACCTTTTTAAATTGAATTAATAAGTTTCACCCATCTTATATCTCAGCTCAGGAGTGTCAGGACTCTGAAGGTGGCAGTTTTACCTTTTACATGCATTTTCCAAGCTTCGTTATTAACACTTTCAAAATTTTAGATTTTTGGTACTCTTTTAAGTCCTGTGCAACCTATAACCATCATTTGAACCGATAAAGACAGATACTCGTCAATCCAAGTATGACTTTTACTTGGGGTAAGAAAAGTCTCAACTGGTGACTGCACTTTAATTGACAACAGAGTTACAAAATTCAAAAGATGCAGAGTAGCTCACATTACACAGCATGCAAACGAGCCTTGTGTGTTAAACACGATATTGCCGTAAGTAATAAACTAGGTTTGTGTCTACACAAGGAGAACCTCAAGGCAGTTGTGGGCGGGCTTGAAGTAACGTAGCCTAGTTGGAGAATTGAAACAGTCTGGGATGATAAGTATCTGTCTTTAAAAGATGAAATTAATTAAATGGTGAGAAAATGGATACTGGGTGGTTAGATTGTGATTCTTGTGGTCTGTATAGTGCACATCCAATACCGTAAGAAGGTAATTTCATGTTTCATTTTATTGCCTACAAATTTGTTCATACCTTAGCGTTTACACAGACTTCCCCCCTGGTCCCCACCCGAGAATTAGTTGCAGAACGTACCCGTCAATGACATTGCGGACCCCATGAACGTCACCCCCTCCTTTATGCGTTTCGTGCTGCAGCAACACCGTCAGCCGTTCGCCATGGTCAGTCTTTTATCATATAGGCTATCTCCACTCATGCGGCTACGTTGCCATGGTGCAAGAGGAGTTCCCGGTGCATGGGAACCCCTCCCTCCCGGTAGGATTTTTTCAGGGAGCCTTGGTGGGGGAGCTAAAGTGTTCAATCCCCGACAGCCATGACGGTGGCGATCCCTGAGGACATATCCCCAATTTTTTTAAAATCGCCCATTGACTTTGACTTACACACAGTAAATTATTTTAAAATGGGGTCACCCCCCCCCCCCAATATTGAGAACAAATCGCGGCCGTTGCCAACGGTTTTCAGCCGGTCTGACGGTTCACCTGTTCTTGCTCTCATTTATTCTTTAAAAACAACCCAAAATTTTCTACACTCTTTGAACGCTAGATCTATATAGAGTTTTCGTTATTTCTGTTTTTTTTTTCATTGTTCCGCAAATGTAAAAATGTCTCTACACAATTTTGTTAAGGTCGGGAATTTCACAAGTGTAGTCGATCTCTTGTATGCGTGTAAGGCATGTTTGTCGAACGGTTCGTTACACCTACGAGACAGCAAACGAAAATACATTTTACAAGTAGGCATGTATTTGCCCTAAATTTTACCTCCTTATAAAGAAATTTAGACATGATTTTTGCCCTAAAAATGTCCATTTCTCCCTGAAATTAACATCACTTCCAACTCAGTGGGCTGCAGTCACACCCCTGCCTCATACGCTGACGTTCCCTCGTCGAGGAGCTTTTGCCTCAGTAAGTGTTGTACTTATATTGCAAGTAGCCGATAGTAACGATACGGATATTTCAATTCTCAATATCGACTGATACCGATACTTAAGAAATAAGCATTCTGCAACTAACCTTAGGCCACGGGCACCACGATGAAGTGTCCTTTCATCTTGATGAGGTAAAATATTAGATCTTGCATTCAAAAATACTCAAATAGTGTACCATTTTCATGACATATGGGACGATAAATATCGGTTAGGTTTTATCGGCATTTGAGGTAAATTTTGCCGATACCGATACAGGATGAAAATGGGGAATATCGGCCGATACCGATGTCGATTCCCGATAATTGTTCCAACACTAGCCTTACTTTCGAAAGCCCCTTGGCACTATCTCTGAACACATTTTTCAATTGGCCCTTTGCGCCTTTGCAAGGTACTTGAGAGTATTACAATTGGTACAAAATAAAGAATGTCCATCACGTTTTAGACCCTCCACCAAAGTGGCGGTGGAACTGGGAGCTGACGTTTACAAAAGTTCAAAGCCCCCACACTTTTTCTCGAATGTAGTCTTTCTATAACTGTTTATGAGTGGCAAAAACCGACAGAAAGGAATTGTATGAAATTTCAGTGTAATGGAATTTTTTTATATGTAAAATTAAATAAAACATAACTTAAATATTGTTTAAAATGGTATACTTACCTAATCGTTATTAGGTATTTGTTCGGCTTTAATGCATTTAATGTTCCTTCTTTCCCCACGCCATCCCTACACCATCTTTCATCTTACCCATCCATAAGGCAACCCCCTACCGAACTATGGACTCAACTAACCTTCGCAGTGGGAATGAATATGTAAGTATGTAACATTTTCCTATCGCACAAGTTGGTATTACGAGTGTGGGAGATAGAAGCCCGTCTGCAGGAGTAAAGCCACCAAGTCTCCTACAGATTGCACTATTAGTCTTAGTCCGAGTTCGGCCATTAATTGAATAGTGGTTTTTGTTTTCTGTCTAGTGCCCATCGAACACTATTAAAAGGTAGTTAAATGCTTCATTTTAGTGCCCACAAGTTTATTAATTCTTAAAGCTTCGAGGAATTTATACCACTGGGTCCCCATTAAGGGCTTTAACCCGGTCCCTGGACCACGTCCTGAGGCCTATGCGACGAATTTGACGTTGTTAGGTTATTCTAGCCCAGTATCTGAAAACTTTCAGAAACGCTCCACCACAGTGCAACGACAGTGACAGTAGGAAGCAAAAGACTTTGAAATGAAATTCGGTAGACCCCTCTTTAAAAAAAATACTCCAGCAAGTTCCGGCCGGGTTTCCCCAGGCCTCAGAGGGTATTAGATCCAAGGAGGAGGAGGTAGTAGAGAATATCTAATCTCCCAGATTTTGAATGACAAAACCGTAAAAATTACAGTAGCATAGCACAGTTGTTATCATTTTTATATCCCTCATATTTTGAATGCCCCATAAAGCATTTTTCCAGTGCATGCATGCCTGCAAGCCCGTGATCTTAAGCCACGTGTCACGCCCCATATCACGCAATCTGTCCTATTTATCAATGAGTGTTCTGAGCCTGCGGAACAATTCCAAATGACCCTATCATTCACTTTGTGGATTAACTTCAGCCCCGACTTGAGTAACTTCCTGACGGAACTGATTGAATAGTCGAAAGTTGAGCAAAGCTGCTTGGTACTGTTAGACTGGTGTTAAATGGGTTTCAACGAGATTTCGTGTCATACAATTTTCCGGTTGGCCTTGTCAAATCATGGGATTCGAGGTAGAACTTTCACTGTCAAACCTTGGTCCAATGTATAGCTCATTCTGAAAGGTAAGAAAAGAATGGGCCCGTCGGCTCTATCATGCCAAACTAACTAATTTGAAGGCTACATTATACACAGATTCACAGAGAGGGAGGAAGGGGGTGGAGCCCATAAAAATCCCAGTAAAAAATTAAAAACAAAAATACTACGGTATCGTCCTACTTCATTTTAGCATATCTCGGTCGTCCCTCTTAACACATTTAGTTCCGATCTGGAAGCTATGTCACCCCTATAGAGTGCTTCACCTGGCTGGGCCTGATTACGCATCGTTGTCCTTTAGAAAAAAAAACACATGATTGATTCTGTAGCCAATCTACTCCAAAGCTATACACTTAAGACGAGGCAAATACGTCGGTGGGACATATTTGTTCTAAACTGACTTAGCTGGTAACTGGTGTGGCAGACCGGAAAGCCTAATTTTTTCCCAGGACGAATGAGGGCAAATCGATTTTTCAAAATAGTTTAAATTTGTTTCAAAATCAAGGTTAGGTTCATGATGGTTACGTGGACCAGGGTTATTTGGCCTGCTCTTTCGTAATCTTTTGTCAGAAATTGAAAAACAGGTCGAAAAGCTGTCATTTTGGAATTAGGGGTGTAGCCTTTCTCCAAGAAGCTGATTCGTCCATTGGCATGATTTACCCTCATTCGTCCTGGGAAAAAAACACACGACCGGAAAGCTCTGCGACACGACTTGACCATTTAAGTATCTGAATGTTTATCCATACGTACACGGGTATGTACAGTATGAGTACAAAAAAGTGTACATTCCAGTAGTCAACTTGCGAGTTCCTCATAGCCTGCGATACGGTCTTTCCCTAAATCAATAAATTGTTTTTTTTAAGACAAGCTTTCGGTCACTACCTTTGCTCCGCAGGCTTATCTCGTCCTGAATCGGAAACTTGAACAAAATAAATATGAGTCACTAAATAAACATTACACGCTGATCCAGCAATCTTTCTCAATATG
>WURT03191944.1:0-10002 GCA_009936505.3 Holothuria glaberrima
TATATATATAGACTGTTAAAGTGGAATTCCATTCACACGTACAGATAGATCTCAGTAAGTATGCTTGATGCTAAAAGTGTTTGAAATTATTTCAGTAATATTTGTTGAACCATTGCGGGAAGATACTCATGTAATTGTCAGTTTTGATGACGCTTGTATTTTTCAGGAGGAAAAGAAAGCGCCTTCTGTCAGCGACAGATAATGTTAGTGGACGTATGGCTACCTTTGAAATCCAGGAGTGACTGTCTCAAGGTGTAACCAATGGTTCCTCCTTACGGTTTTTGTAGTCCACAGAAGGTCCATCAAAGTCTCTGGAAGGTTTGGCTTGGTTTCTGGCCTGGCTAGAAAGTGTAGAAATTGAGAAGAGAGATGCTTCAATTGTTTATAGCTTATGTGGCCGATAAACAACAAAAGTACCAGATGTTTTGACAGCTTTCTGGTGAAACCTCTGAACAATTTTACCCCAGTAGCCAGGGCTTGAAAGAGAAAGAAAGGGAATTTCCCCACAAACTATATGAAGCCCAGCAGAGCTAGCAGTTTGAAGTGTACAATTTAATGGATTACAATGTTGATTAAGTTGTGTGTACAAACTTATTACCTGTATAACAGGGCTGTTAACATGAAATAGAACTTTTGAACGTGTAATTACAAAATATTTGCAAATGTTTAGCAATCCATTACCCACAATTAATTGTTTAGCAATTAGTTGTGATTATCCCATATGTACTGTGGCAGTTAGCAGTTACTTTTGGAAGCAACTTTAGGGGACCTTGTAAAATCCCATGAGGACTTCCTTTCTTATTAGTCATGTTAATAGCACTTTAAGGTTTATTAAGGTTTCTGGACAGGAAATGGGGCATTCCTAGATATTTAGATGGATGAAAATGGGTAGAAGAGGAAAAAATCATTCTGTTGTTAAAGGCAAATAACTATTAAAAAAATTTCTTTCACAATCTTTTTGTGATAACTAGCTGCTTAGTCACAGACCTGCTATGTAACACTATACCAATTCTTTGCTACTGCCATTGTTAAATTCCCTTGTTCAGCCCCCTCTCCAGTCCCACCTACTTATGTACCCCTCATCTCTTTTTTGTTGGCTAATGGTTCCACAGGCATACAGAAATGAGGTGTGAGGTTTTGTGGGGTCTTGAACTATCTGAAAGGTTTGGGGGGAGGGGTGCCACCCTGCTTATGGTCCTTAAGAAAATTTTTGATAAAAAGTTTCTGTTGCATTAGCATATCCTGCCCCCTGAAAAATTTCCCAACCTGAAAAATATCACCCTCTAAAAAATCTTAACTCCTCTTCCACACCTTACCTATCAACTTGTCAGTCCCCCAGATGAGTGGCTGAGTTGAGAAATGTTAAAATCCCTATAATTTTTTGTTACAAGGTTTTGAGAAAGCATCCAGTGCACCATGGCAGTGTTTACGCTAGGGCTCAGAAACTGGGGGGGGGGAATCTTCCCTCCCAAATTTTTTGGGGGGATTTCAAATTCTTGGGGGGATTTCCAGAAATCAGAAATCAGCAAAATGAGCATTAATTTTTTTCATAATAGTCAATATGTATGTCCATCCAGACCAGCTAGCTGAGCGAGGAGTAGAGTCGTGGTATTGTATGACTCATTAATTTCCGATTGTTCTTCTGTGTTACAGTCTCACAGACAAGTTCAAGAGTTTCAACTTAACATGAAATATGTAGGAAAGTAGAGGGAGTTTTCCACAGACAGCTATTTTGTTGTGGGACTTGGAAAGTCATTGTGGGAATTGCACAATCGAGCACCTTAGCATGAACACGATGGTTTGATTACTGACCCAATTTTTGTATATAAAGTGCCAAAATAATGTGAATTTTTCATTATATTTTTTTTTTGGTTTTCCATTGTTTAGTTTGGCATTGTTGAACATTCTGTGTCCTCTTTTTAAGAAACTTAATAAGAAGATATAATGTGATTTGTATATTTTCTCTGCTATGGTATTCATAAACTTCATTATTTACCCGCAAATCACCATGATGAGATCTTTAAAACATGATGTGATATGCTGTTTCTTTTTAATTCAAATGTATAAAATCAGGTTATGACACAGATTTTTGATTTAATAAACAAGGCTTCATTGGTACATGACTTGTATTTATAAGCTTAGAGTAATTCCCTGACATTGGTTGGTCTAATGTATTTTTATTGATCATAATATCCCAGGGCATCTGTTTAAATTTGATTACATCATGGGCATTTCACATGCAGTCAAATTTCATCAGACAATTTTATCCAATAATCCTTAAATCCAGCACAACATGAGTGGTAAGCTGTAATGAATTACTGGTTATATGAAAGAAATTGTCTTTTGGAGATCCAAAGTTTCACCCACGGAGTTTAAATGTCACATCTTGTCTTACAAAATGAAGATCAGTTCAAGTCTGATTTGCCATTTTGCATTCTAAGTCTTTCGTGGGTAGATTAGTAGTATGATGGCCAATTTTTTTGCCCCTTTTTGCGGTGAGTTCTTGAAATTTGTTGGGAGTTCATTTATAAATGCTACTCCATTTCTTAAATTTTGAAAAATGAGGTGATTTTATAAAGTGCAAGCCTTGATAGAACTTTGGTGAGTAAAAGAGGTCCTTAACATAAGTATTCTGGTGACATTTGCATTCATTTCCTGTATGTGGTAGTCAAAATATTAGCAGGTGAAGACCACTTTTCATCATACAGTGAACTTGAAGCAAACACATGTGATATAATAACCTCACATTAATGAGTTATTTTATTTTCTTCTAAATAATCTCAGTATGAGAGGCAAGGGAATTTTGTTAACTTTATATTCTTAATGAGAAACTTGTATCCTTTTCTTTTTTATAGCAAGGTCAAAACAACCCCCTACAGGCCTGTAGCCAGGGGGCAAGGGTTGAAGCCCCCTTGAAAATCTTTCTCTCCCTAGAAAGTTTCCAAGTTTCCATTGACTTAATGCATTTTGACATATTTGGCCCCCTGAAAAAAGTTTTGCCCCCTGGAAGCCATTTCACCCCTTTCAGTACCTTGTCTGGCTACAGGCCTGTCCCAATAGTCAGAAATGTGGTGGGTGGATGTCCCCCCTTCAACCCAAGGATGTAATCCCCTTTTTTGTTCACTATGTACAAAAATGTCAAAAATTTACAAGAATTTGCCGAACACGTTGCACCAAATTGCATCTTAGGACCCTCAAATATTTGACAATTTTCCAAGGGGTAGTAGAGCACCCTGCCCTTGCAGTAAATGCCCTGTTATCTCCAGAATGGCACATTTAAATCAACTGAAAATTTCATCAAATCTTAACTTGAAAAGGTTAAGTTCGTCTTTCACTAATCAAAATTTTTATTAATTTTTGCTTTAATCTTTCCTTAAATGGACTTTCATGTAAAATTTGTGAATAAGAGTAAAAAGCTAAGTTGCAATGCTTTAGAAGTTTGGATGATTTGTTCAGTGTAGAAGGAAAGTATAAAATGAAATGTGATAGTCATGTTTCCTGCCAAAGATTTGCAATAAAATTCTGTTTTGGAAGAAGTATTTTGGCTTGTTTCATGTGTTGAAGATTAAAGAAACGAAAGGATTGAAGTAAGGTTGCCATGGAAACCTGGTGAATAGTAATATAAGTATTAGTCTAGAAAGAGAAGCTGGAATGTCGTCGTTTCCGCCATCAAGTTATGAAAACAAAATGAATCTTTACCCATAACTCATCTCCAATTCTCAGAAGAAAGGTAGAAAGTAGAAAAATTTTTAGCAGATTTGTAGTCTATACAAATTGCAACATTTTTAGAGTGGGATTCAGTGGACTGTGTTGCATTTATAATGTAAAATTTGGAATGATTCATTAGATTTTAGGTACTTGAACGTGTTACGAAAGTCATAAAATTATTGCCATGGAAAAAGTGGGTCGAAGAAGTATTAGTACACTAAAATAAAAGGACGCCTATTTCTTTTGTTAGACCTTGGAGCTAATACTTCGACAGGAGAAGAAACTTCAAAAATCCGTTTGAAGACGACGATGTTACCGCGAAGGTCACACGTGTAAAACTAGTTAACACCCCTAATCTCCCTGGAACCTACTGCCATTATGCTTGGTGCTCAGCATAAACAATGGAGTAGGGAAAACAAGCCAGTGAACCACAACTGGAAAAAAGGCCGTGGCCTGCCCGACTTAAACTAATTGTTTAGAAACTGGGCCGTAAAACCTCATCTAACTAACTAACTAACTATAACTAACTCTTCTTTTGTATTTCACTGAAGATTCATTATGCTTAAAATCTGTTAAGAACTAAACACAAAAGCAACATGACGTCTGCTACATTTTGAAGAGGACATCGCAGAATTTTGTCTATCACTTCAGCATTGCCAGAAGCTTTAATTAAATGAAAAGTAAATCGATCGTTCCGTCGTGTAGTAGTGTCGCTTATACAAAAGTGTTGCTTTGATTCCTTGTCAAACGGTGAATATGTGTGTAAACCCTTTACATACAATATGCGCAGTTACGGAGAATTTGGCAACGGCAAAATATAGACTCGTAACTAAGTGTGATCATTTTCATATGGCATTAACAATACTCCTAGCACCAGTATCTATTCTTACGAAGGAATAATCAGTCGTTTTGAATGTTTACTCTGCATTTCTTATTTAGCTGTCGCAACTTCCTCGGTATCAAATGATTGTTCTATTTAATCCATTTGTTAGGGTATCAGTCCATCATTTTTTACCATTTGCGAATCGCCGTCCTGGGGGAGGGGTCTAGGGGGAGGGGTTCCCCCTCCCCTTGGGAAAATTTTTTTCTCACGTAAGGTGGGCTAGATGCAAAATGGTGCTACATTTATTGCTAAATTTGAGTTGGATATATTACCGAGAATTTCTACTTTTTAGGAAATCTTTTCATCTTGCTTGTTTGAGCGAATTTTTACTCAGTTCTTTGGCTAAATCAGAACCACACTGCACCAAGTCAGTGAACAGTAAATTGTTAGACTACACATACCATTAGCAATTTTACTCATATCTTATGAAATTTAGATATGGAAGTGGTTAGGACTGTGCATGTCAGAGCCTTTTCAAAAGTCTGACAGAGGTGATACTGGCAAAGAACTACATGCGCGTGAAGCGCGCGAAAATTTTTGCACTTTTTTCGGGAACTCGATCAAAAATTCGGGAGCTCAGTAGAAATTTCTTTTCACCTTTTCTTCATCTCTGCCGAATTTTCACCTATTCTGTGCCCGAATTTTCGACCTCAGAAATTTTTTTGGGGGGAAGTCTGCCCCCTGCCCCCGCCTCGTACGCCTATGGTATCAGTAGAAATGGATGAGATTGCCAGTGATAAGAAGTGTAAATTGTCAGTGCCAGACAAAAGAACTGAAAAGCAGTAAGTCTCATCATTCCTTACATTATTTTCTCACGCATGTCTCTAGGTCTAATTTGAGTAGCATAAATTAAAGTCGAACTTTCTTCTCCTGTCCAAGTAGTAGGCTAACTCCATGGTCAGACCGACCTTTTCCAAATACAGGCGCGTAGCCAAGGAGTGGGGGCGAAGGGGCAGCCGCCCCCCCCTTGAGCATGTTTTTTGTATTTTTTTAATGGTTTTTTATGATATTGCTGGTAACTCAAAATAGAAAAAGTTAAGATGCAATTTACAAGGCCTGGGAAGTGCCATTTTCAACGATCTGGGAGGCATTTCGGCCAAAAGTTTTTTGGTGCTTCGCGCCAAACTATTGTGGCGCTATTCTTAGATAATTTGCGTGCAGGCTTTGCCCCCTCCTCGGCAAATTTCTGGCTACGCGCCTGTCCAAATATCAAGTGCAAAGGATTATGGGAAAGAGTTTTGGTGCGCGTCGGTTTTGGCCACAATAAAATGCCATTGACAAAAACGACGGACTCCAAAACTATCCCAAAATCCTTTGTAAATACTATTTGGAAAAGAGTATATAGCGATGTATAGTATGACCCGGACGGACTTTGCATAAAAAGTAAGCTTGCTGAAAGTGATTCAGAAGTAAGCTGAGCTGTTAGTTTAAAAGAAGCACATGCCAATACTTCAAATAGACGTGATGAGAAATTTATACACGCAGGGGCGTAGACAAGTTTTTGTGTGAGGGGCAAAATGGACTCATCGTCCCCATTCTTGACCGTCGTAATGAGGGAGGGGTGTCCCCCTCCCCTTTTGATTTTTTTTTTACTGTCTCGAAGGCCTTAGGTGCAAAAGGGAGCTATATTTTGTTTCTTTTTATACCAGTACTAGATCCCATTGTTCTCCACGATTGGTTTTAGAGGGACGATCCACCCTCTGAGTGAAAATGGCCTCCACTCAAAAATAATTGCCGCCCTAAAAATATCCAGTTTCCATTTTCAAGTTCATTTTTCTTCATAACACATATAAATGTCAGTAGGAAGGTAAACTTTCTCATCCCTTCAGGGGTGGCGCCAGGATTTGCCCGACGGGGGGGGGGGCAGAATCCATAGCATGCCGTTGCGAGGTATATATATGACATAAAATTTGTGTTTGTTAGAGGAAAATAGTTTCGCGCTGATGTAATGCTTTTCCCGGAAACTAAACTGTGGAAAAGCGCGCGAAGCGCGCGAAATCTTTTTGGGTAAGCCCACGCTAAAAGGAATCTGTATTTATTTAAAGATTACTGTAGGTCAATTGTTCGGGCAGTTGGTCCCTATCGGGCACAACTTAGATGGTACTTCCCTCCTCGAGTCACTAGCCGTACCGTACGACAGACACAAGAGAACATTAACTAAGTTTAGCGAAATGAAATTAGATGAAATTCCCGACATTTACATAAATCCATGAATTCTACTTATTAAGTTACTTTTAAAGGTAGAACGGGTTTGCACTTTATTAGCTATAAGTAACGGAACTGAGGAAGAGTGGGCAAAGGGTACCTAAAATTTGGGGTTTTATCGCAGAAATGACCCTTTTGAAAGCCAAAATTAGTAAACCGACCATGGGTGGCTACAGAATTTTCCCGACAACGGGCCGGGCCATGCCAGCAACTCCAATTTCCGACAGCACCTATTTTGAAGGGGTGGTGAGAAGGGAATATGAATGAGTCTAACCATGTTATGCCATTGCAGGGCATATTTTGCACGGTATCACTTAGTACTTCAAAAGCTGAGTTGCGCACTGAAAACTTCTTTTGAATCTTAATCGTGAAGTTTCAAAGCGCGCGAAGCGGGCAAAAACTTTTGGTATAGGCTTACATAGAAAACAAACGTAATCATTAAGAACAAAAAGAGAGAAAAAACAGAAACTGTAGGGGTTGTAGACCGTATCGGGGATAACACACATGTCGAAACCAACTGGGCTACCCGATGGAATAGCCAAACTTTACTCCGTGGGTCTCACACCAACTGACCTACCACATGACACACACACACACAAGAGAACATCAACTAGGCTTTGTGATATGAGAAATTTACGACCTCTCCATAACCTGTGTAGTATGTGTACTTTGCCTACCTGTTACTTGGAGAGGTTGACAGGACTTATGCTATCTATCTAGCTATGTGGAATGGAAGTATTGAAGAAACTGGAGGGACTCTTTAGCGCGCATAGCGCCCCAGAAAATTCTGGGTACTTATTAGAGAAATTATCCTCTTGAGAGCAAAAACAGGTAAACCGTCAGGGAGAAAGGTCGCCATCGAGGACTGCATACTTTATCGTATTGACTACGACTCCCACAAAAAGAAAAAAAAACTGTTCAAATTCCCCGACGCGGGGGGGGAGCCTTTCCGATGGGGCTATGGCTATCCCACCCCTTTCGCCACCCCTGCATCCCTCCCTCCTCTTGCCGTATTTTTTTTTATTTTTGCTCACCTTTTTTTTTTTTTGCTCTCTTCTATTTTTTCGACATCGCCCATCGCGTCCCCAAAATTGCTGTGGGGGGCACTCTGCCCCTGCCTCCTCTGTGCCACTGCATACACGCAATGCATCATGGGATGGGTCTCGGCTACTAACCTTCGCGGTAGTTGTCCATTATGTGTACTTCTTTCGGCCAGACGTACACATGCCATTGGAATTACAAGCACATGCAGTATTGTGCAGGCGTAATACACGTTCGCTGGGCAAGTCAAGTGAATAATGCGCTTGCGCACATAGACGAAAACAGTTGCAATGGTACACTTAACCTTGTGACCCAACAGGAAGTTTTGAATTACCCATCTCGTCTATTAAAATAAAACAAAATTCAAAAAGTTGAAAGTAGGAGCAGCAAAACTCTTAAGAAGGAACTTAAGCAAAATCACCTTGCACAATCTACTTGTGAAAACTATATCGAATATTAACAAGCATAATAGGAATATGTTAGCCTTTGTATATTAAATAACTAAAATAGAATGGGACTAACTTACTTTTGACAGTGCTTTGAATGTGAATACTGGAATCGAATTACTCGGTTGGAAGCTATTAAATATTTGCCCTAAATTATATGGAGTCAACACTATTTTTCAAAACTTTTGGAGCTACCATCTCCCCCACCCTTCTCCACCAGTGCGGGCCCCCAAGCTAGCAAGCTTGACTCCACTGTGAATACATGCAGCCCTACGCTGGGGGTACCATGCATAAATTGATACCTGTTAACGACTGAAATATCTCCCCGTTGTACAGAGCATTAGACCTACTTTCTACGCTAAATTATCGACGTGCGTCTAGATCTAGACATTAATTTGTTTACACCTATCTTTTATACAAAATTATCCACGTGCGTTCGACATTTGGGACTCTAAGAGATGCATTTGAACAACTCCGTGGCGTCCAATAAGCGTAATCAAGGGGGCCCCCTCCCCATACCCTGGTGACGTCTCTGAAGGGGAAATTATACACTCACCTCTACTCTGAGTATTTATGAAATATAAAAATACCAAAAAAGGCTGATTTTGCGCACGTGCTGGTAAATACAAAATAGCAAAATACGTTACACAAGTACGTCGTTGGAAACAGTAAGAAAAGTCCTAGTTTTTAAAAATTTCAGTCGCGGTTGCCCTTGAACGTACGTGCTGAAATGGTCGTTTGAAAGAACTAAGGCATAGCTCAGTCCCCAGGGTTAGCGTTGCTTGTAAAAACTACTTAATATTTATCAGATAAGGAATCAAAAACGTGGCGAGCTGCAGAGAGGTTCGTACAAAGTTCATTTCTATTAGTTGCTGAATAACAAATGAACGTCGATTAATGGTGAGATTTTGCAAGGATATTTAGATCAAGTATTCATGATATTACTCATAAACAAAGGGGGATTGCTAGTTCATCCAATTCGTAACATGATATCATGCATTATATGAAATCTCAAGACTTCTAACCCTTACCTTTAGTCATGTCTCTAACCCTAACCTAACCATCTGACATGATATCATGCATGACGTACATGTCTCGAGACACGGATGTGACACCTTACAAACAAAACGTAAGGATTACTTCCAGATTAATTCCCCTAGCTATATATAAAACATACGACATTTAAACCACGACCCCCCGACAGACAAGGTAATGAAGGGGAGATATATTTAGGTACCCTTTCCTATTACACAATGCCAAGGCAGAATGCCAATCAAAGTTCAGTATTTTCCAAATGTATTTTGTGTTTACGGGCTTTTCTGAGGAAAACAGGAATAAGGAGGGCTACCACTGAATCCGCTGAAGACATTCTGACGCAGAGGTCGAAAACGAATAGATGAAGCCTATATGTTTTATAGGCGTAGGAAGCTGTTCGAGACTGGGGGCTGAACATTGTTTCGGATCGCCTTCCTGGGGGAGGGGTCTTAGGGGAGGGGTGTACCCCTCCCCACTGGAAAATTGTTGGATATTCGAGTATCCTTAGATGCAATAATTTGGTGCATCATTTTTGGACAAATTTTAAGGCAAATTAATGCAAATTTTTGACATTTCTAACAAAAGAGACAAAAAGGGTTCCCTCTGGAAATTTTTGGATATTTGAGGGTCCTTAGATGCAATTTGGTGCATCATTTTGGACAAATTTTAAGGTTAATTACTGCA
>WURT03191955.1:0-10002 GCA_009936505.3 Holothuria glaberrima
TTAAACTTCAAGTTTGAATGACATCAGGTGGGCACGATTGACAGGCCAAGAAAATCACTGTTTGACTTTTTTCAGTCATACTGTTACTCTGTATGACCAGAATTCAGCCGGGACTGATAATACTGTACATAGGGCTTGAGGAGGAGGCAGCATGGATAATTTTGGAGGCTCCCCAGGGATTTGGAACAATAATTTTGAGAAAGGAATATTTAGTACCCCCAACTGGGTGTACCAAAAATGCACTGCAAAACATCCCATTTTTTAGACTATTTGATTGAGTAATAGAAAAAGCTAAGAAAAGGATTTTCAAAGAGAGAGCACCCCCCCCCCTCTTTGCTTTTCCATCCCATATTACTGTACTTACAGGAAATGACACTTATCTCTATGCTTTGCAACTTGCATCTAAACATTAATTGAAAAGTCAGTAAATTTTCCTAGATCGATTTGTTAAAAATTTTGCTGTAAAATTTTGGGGAGGAGGAAACTCATGCCCCCTCAGCTGCATACAGCCATGGGGTATTGGTGGTAACAATAACAACGTAAGTTTGTTTGAAGCAATGTCAAGTGAGATGTTCTGCAGGAGGTAATCTGCAAATCCCCAAACGACATATAAAATGGATGGGCTCAGAGCATGCCGAAGAACAGTGTTGTTTGGGCCATTAGTAACACCATCCTATCCCAAGTGCGAGTAAAGTGAGAACAAGGGTTTACTCGGTGTCGGTGTTAAAATTTTGATCCACCTCTGAGTGGAGGGTTCTGCAGTTTTTAACGTTGTGTTTGTGTAATCAACCATAGATCACTGGTATGGAGCTGTATGACCTCTACTTCCTATCAGTATTGTACACACTAAAACAGACTGGTATTGTATTAAATGAACTACTGCTAGTTGCTGCGTGGCGAAACTATTTGCCTTGGAAAAAGCAAATTATTCGTGATTGTTTTTTTTTTATAAATTTTTCCCTTGGCCTACTTCTAAATGCAGGTCCACAGCCAGACACAGTATACTGAAAGGCCGAGATAATTTCCAGGCCGGGTGAAACATGTTTTAGAGACCAAATACTTGTATAAGTTTAGCCTTACTTCTACCAGTCTAAGGTGTTTTCATTTCCACTGTAGCCTGTAAATAATAATTGACCCAACAATTTGGAGATAAGCAAGAGAAAAATTCGTGAGAAACATTGACTTCAGTAACAACCCAATCAACTGAACATGGGGTAGATGAGAACACACGCTGGAAATCACGGTGTTAACCTGCGGTTTTGTCTTGGTATAAACACAGGGTCACACCCGTTAACACGGGGTATGTGAGACCATGCCTTTAGAGTATTTTGTTTCACAGCTTTATAGAAATTTTTCTTTTATCATTGAAACCATCAATGCCCCTTATCCATATGCAGTGGAGGGGAAAGTTCTCCCCTCCCTCAAAAATTTTCAAAGCAAACTTTTTATCACCATAGATTTGTGTAAATTTACCGACTTTGTAAAGGATGTTTAAAGCGCAAGTTGCGGAAAGTGTCTTTTCCAGCACTGTAATATTGGATAAGCCTTTTAGGGCTGCTGTCTGGAATAACATACAGTAAAAGTTCCTTGACATTAATGTTTTAGTCCCCTACAGTAGCTGCTATGTTGTTGTAGTCATTTGAGGTTGGTTTCCTCCTCGTCTCTATTCATATGAATAAACCATATGAGGGCCCTAGGCCCTTTGGGCTGCTGTCTGGAATAACATACAGGAGAAAGTTGTCATCAATGTCTTAGTGCCCTAGCTGCTATGTTGGTGTAGTCATTTGAGGTGGTTTCCTCCTCGTCTCTATTCATATGAATAAACCATATGAGGGCCCTGGGCCCTTTGGGGCTGCTGTCTGGAACAATGTTTAGGGGAAACTTGCCATCACTGGCATTTTTGTCAGCAAAAAAGTGTAATAAATGTTGGATCAAAAAAACAATATTCCTCGTCTCTCTTTCATATGAGTTTAACTATTTTTCAGTGGGCCCTTTAGGGCTGCTGTCTTGGGCAGGAGAAAGTTGCTGTCATCAGTGTTTCGGTGTTTTACCGTACATTTCTTATATCTTTGAGTAGTATTCATCCTTGTCTCTCTTCATGTGAACTTTAGCATTTTTGGGCCCTCTATTTTGGCCCCCTTGTCCAGTTCTACAGGATGGATCCAGGCAGCAAGACCCATTCTTCAATTTAAGACACATCCCAACTTCAGATCAAAACCCTTTATCTCTTTTCATGTGATTGAATTGTCCTGGTCTACTTCCACCAAAGTTTCCTGATGCACAGCATACTAATTAGACACCAATCTATATTAGACTGGGGTGATTCCTTATATACATGGGTAGGTTTTTAGAGTTTGTTTGCAGGACCATGGTGCATTTAATGATGTACATTTGTACTTTCATTGACCCAATTCAGCACTTCAAGTGACAATAGTGTAGAGTGTAGGAGTTACTATAATGCTTTGAAAGAAATTTTACAGTGCCAGACAAAATTTTCAACTATATTAGTTAGTTTTTGTGAAGTGCATTGAGAAATATCTTCTTAGCAATTTTTATGGTATTTGATATAAATGATTTCCTTCATTTAACATTACAAAATTTAATGTTATTAAAATTTCTCTTATAACTTCCTAGTCTCGCTTTGATCACTTTGATCATTTTTATCATTTTTATTATTTTGTGAGCTCTGGAAAATAGGGATGAGTGCCCCCTCTTGCCCCCTCCCTCAATCCAGCCTTTGATGGCTGATCATATGAGAGGGAGAATATTTCTAGGCAAACCCTCTGTGGGAAATATTTTCAGGAAGATAAATTAATCCTTTTGTTGACACTGGAAACACCTTTAATCATCAGTCTGAAAGTATTTGATCCTGTGGCCCCTCCTCAAATGCAAAGCAATTTATGTGCTTTACCCATGGAGCCTGTAATGTACTCTACACCCTAGTAAAAGGTATTAGGCCTACATAACATGCTCTTCCTTGGGGTATAATCCCATTCAGAAAGACTTATTGTGGTATGGCCAGTCAATAACAAGACTGCATGCACAGGCAAAACAGTTTTATTCTTTGGGCAGGAATTTTTCATTGTCAGTTGGCCTGAAAATTTAGAGCTGAGCCTACATTACTGCTTTTAAAAAGCTCACTGGATGAACATGCCTAAGTAGGCCCACACAGTCCATGGGTGGGGGATTATCTTATCAGTAGATAATTGAACTTTTAATTTTATTTGTTCAAGCACTTTGGCTCACCTTCATTGCCTGTATTTTTAACACTAATCCCTATCTTTTCAGCTTTCTATAATCTCAGTGTGCAGAAGTACAGCTACCAACCACATGCATCTATTGTGGAAAATATCCTTGCAAGTACAGATGCTACATGTACAATACAGCCATTAATGCAGCACACTATAAGTATTACCCCATTTAATGAGGGTGACTGAAATGACAAAATTTGCAAAATACACCAAATTCACATCATGAATGCAATAGGCACTGGTTCAGCCTTACATCTCTACAGCTCAGTTGAGGAGATAAGCTAGCAATATTTATTCTTTCCTCCTTTGGAACAATCAAAAATTTTTCTCATCCTTCAAAAAAGGGACTGCATGCACTGAGGTCCATCAATGGTTTGAGAGGCACATCCAAAAGGACAGCATATTGACTGATAGATTGTGAGCTGTGCCCAAAAAATGGGGCTGGCATAATTATACACAATGTTGCATAAATTACTCTAACATCTAGTGATGATTTAAATGAGTGGAAGGGGTATGTGTGTGGATATTGTGCATAATATGTAAATTCATGGAGTGAAAATTAACAAAGGTGGAAAAAAGATGCACTGACCAGTATAACAAACTGCATTACTATTTCATTCTTTTACTTGGACTTATTAAGTGATTCTAAAGGGCTGGTAATACTTTTATACTGCTCTTCCCTTGCTGCTCCAGTAAATGGAAGGATATAGCTCTGAGAGTTGAACAGTGTTCAGGTTCCATAGTTTTATGGTCCTTTACCAAGTATGAAACCCCCTTAGTTGTGTTGCTTACATTTTTTCTATAATGGCACCTCACACACACAATTTCACACTGATGATGCTAGGTGCAGTGTCTCATCTCCCTATACATTACATGTATGGAGAGGAGATAGTAAATTAACATTGCAACATCAGCTATTTAATATCCTAGTATTTTAACTTAACATGATGCTTTAGAACATTTCAATAATGTAGTATACTTGATAAATCTATGTAATTATCATGGATTCATGTAACAATTCATTAAAACTTCAAAATTGTTGACATATGTGTATGACATGTGTGTATGACATGTGTATATGAATGCACATAAGGTGTGTGAGGCAAGAGGTCATCATAAGCATAGGAAGCAATATGAAAGTGGGGGGGGGGGGAACAACTTTTGGACTGTGCACCTCGCCCTACCCCCTAGACCAAACATACATTTTTGATGTGAAATTTTTTGCTTTTTTCTACCTGAAAGAGCAATTTAAAAAAATAAATAAAATGAACAAAAATGAAAGGAACATTTGTATGCAATAACTCGTGTTTAAAAATGAAACTGCACATTAAATAAAATAGAAATCTTTGTTTTTTGACAACTATTGTACACCCAACAACTGCAGTACATCTGTGCCCTCTGGAAAGGAATATTGATAACATCTGGACGCCAGTATACTGGTTTATTACAGGCGGTAGGCCTACATATATATGTTCTAGCAAGCCATCGAAAGTGGGGGGGGCCAAAAGAGGGTTTCTACCCCCACCATCAAGAGTGGGGGGCGGTCACCCCTCTGCCCCCCTTTTCCTATGCCTATGGTCATGCAGGCCCCCACCACAGTTTAACAGATCAGCCTTGTTACTGTACATGATTTGCAGGTAAAGGGCTTATAAAACTGTGCGCTATGGGGCTTTACTGTAGCCCTACCACTAATTTTCAGTTAGGTTTTTTGCCAGAAATAAACCTCAGAAAATGCTAGTGGTTCATTTCCATGCCCCATCTCATAGTAGAATGGTTCAGTCCACTCCCAATATTATTGAACCCTTCTGATGGCCTGCTGTTTTCTGGTAATTCTGCATTTACATAGTTGGGCAAAAGTGCACACCCCTTGAATTAAAAATCCTGTGTGGTGTGAATTAATATGAATGGGGGCAGGGAGAGGGGGGATGGTTCATAATCTTCTGTAACTCAATGTCTGCAGGGCCAGTGACACAGTGTCCTTAACTAAGTATATGTTACACTGGCCCCTTTGATCAAATAGTGATGCAACTTGCTGTAACAATGGTATAGGAAGTGGGAGGCTTTGGGCTACACCTCCACAGTATAAAATGTTAAGATCAATACATATATATATATATATATATATATATTTCATGTAAATTATACTTTTGCTTCCCCCTCCCATCCCCCACATTTTAAGGGAAAGATCCCTTATTTGTTAACTCTGTAAGGAGTCATATCATTTTAATTTGCCTCAAAAACTGCACAGAATTTAATATCAAATTGCATTTAAGGACACTAAAATAATGAAATTCCTAAAGAGGAGAGGGTACTAGTCTAATATGTACAGCTTATCCCCCCTTCCTCCCCCTCCCCCAAACCACTGAGCAAAGAATACTTTACTCTGCCTTTGAGCCTTTGCTCATGGCTTGTCCAAAACTTACATATCCAAGTAGTATACTCATCATGGCCGTGGCAAGATGCTATTTTGAATGGGAAAAGCATTTTGCAGTGCCATCGTATGTTTAAAAGCTATGAAGAGTCATGGAGAAGCTTTAGGGTAGTAACTGGGGGGGGGGGGACAAAGGGATATTGAAATGAAAAACCAAAGCATTACAACATTTAAAGCTGAGACAAATTTACAGGGGTTGCAGAAGGGGTTCATTCAAACCCATCAAGGCCAGTGGCATAGCCAGGGGGCGATGAGGGCAGTCGCCCCCCAAAATGAGGGGAAAAGAGGAAGAAGAAAAAAGAGAAAGAAGGGAGAAAGAAGAGGGAAGAGAGAGTGGCAGTGGTAGCACCCCTGGAGACCATGAAGGGGTGGAGAGAGGGAGGTAAAGCCCAAGAAGGCAAACCAGTAATGGATTCTTGAGGGATGTGGTTAGGCGTTAATTTTGAGCCAACTTCCACCTTACCCCACCGACACACTTTCGGAACGCTGATGCCGCCACTGAGGGGGGATGGGAGAAGAGAAACACATTTGAATGTCCTATTCAGGTATTCCCAAATTAGCCTTGGCATGTTAATCACATTTACATCTGATACATTTCATCAGACATATAGGCCGAGTATGCTGGTATCCTACCCACCAAAAAATTGGCCCAAATTTAGTTCTACATTCCTAAAAAGCTCTCCCTTACACAAGACATTTCTGGTTCATTTATATATTATATATAAATTTAAGCCCTTTTGACAAATTAAAGACGTTGCGAGCATTATGTGACTCAGGGGCGTAGCTGGTTGGGAGGATGTAAAAAAATTTTTCTGGAAGATTTCAAATTTCATTACTTAAAAAATAGGGATTCCTGGAGATATATTCAATTCAAATCTAGCATTTAATGTAGCACCATTTAGCATCTAGCCCACCCTCCGTAAGCCAAAATTTTCCAAAGGGGGAGGAGAACACCCCCTCCCCTTAGACCCCTCCCTCAGGATGTTGATCAGTCATCATTTCATCGGCTTCCCCTAAGATGAAATCCTGGCTGTGCCCCTGCTCCAAGGGGCGCGGAGCCAATTTTGAAGTCCGGGGCTAATCATCGAAGCGGCCCAATATCTTCAATACAATAAAAGCAATTTAAGGCAGCCCAAAATGCCCACAGCAGAAAAAAGGGGGGCTAATTCCCCCCTCCCCGTCTCCGCGGTCCCTGTGCTCCCACTTGCATTTGAATTCTGATAAAGAGTTTCTGACAAGATAAGTTTGTGTTACAAAAAGCTATCACTGAATTTATCTGAATGAGCGTGATCTTTCTATTTACTTATTTTTCATTTTTAAATGCAAAACCAAACGTTATTCTCCTCAAGGGGAGAGGCCTCAAATACTGCCTACAAAGAAATGTTTCTTTTTCTATGATTCTATTGTTATGTAGATGGCTGTATAGATAATCTTTAATGGAATGTAGATTTGTAAAGTAACAGTTTTAAATAATAATGGAAGTTGTGCAGATATGTTAAAAATGTAAGAAATGCCAAAATCATTCAGTTTGAAAAATAAAAGAATAATTCAATGAGTATTTACAGTAATTTAGAAAGCATACTGAAGGAAAGTTTTGAAGGGGGCAGTGTATGGTACATAGTGATTTGATCACTCTGGACAACAGAAAAATATGTGCTCCAATTGAATTGTTGTTTGTCAGCAAAGTTAGGAAATCAGAAAAGGTCTGAACATCTAGAAAGAGAAAGTCTAATGTTATTTGATGTAGACATTCTCTAATATTAAATGTTCAACTGTAGCCTCTTATGGTAAAATTTGGTCACCCATACTCAATATTGTCAAATGTTACTTTGTTCAAAGATATATCAAATTGCAAAAAATTGAAACATTGTGTATTAAAATGCTTAAAAAAAAAATTTTTAAGTCATGCCTGTTTTCTCGTGATGGTAATTTATGTTATGGCTGTGGCATGGGATAAATGCTGCTCCATTTAGGTGGTGAACTTTGTGTTAAAGTTAGGCTCACATCTTGTAAACAAGAATCACTTTTTCTAAAGAACTTCTTAAAAAGGCAGTCACGTGAAAGAAACATATTGAATGGTCAGTTGTAATTAAGTACTCACTGAATTCTTGTAATTTGTTCAAAAAATAGTACAAATTGTACATGGTCATGCATGGTAATTAAGTATTATAGCTAGGTGATTAAATGCAACTGTGGATGTGCTATAAGAATTTAAATGATTTGTTTGCAGTCGTAAAATATGTGTAGGGGTATAAACCTGAGCAGCGATCTGTCTTTGAATGTACTGAGGGGGATAAAGTCAATGGCACTTTATAAGCAGAGCACCTCCATCGGCTGGCACAGATTCGTACAAAGAAAATTTGCATGAAGTTGGGGGAAGAAGCATCACCAAGGGGTGCCACAGGAGCACATACCCCACATATTATGCTCCCATGCAGTATGCCCCCCAAATAAGATTTGTATGAAAAAAAAAATTATGTACAAACACACCATTTACATTAACTCAGTATGCAGTGGCATATGCAGTTTCCCTCTCAAGGGGGTGCCATGCAGTATGTTGTGTAATCGCTGGCCTTGTTGAGGGGTGTAAGGTGAGGGGGTGTCCCCCTCCCCTTTGAAATGTTTTGAAAATTAGGTGTCCTTACATGCAATCTGGTGCTATAATAATGCTACCTTTTGAAGTAAAATTTGTGTTACAAAATTTGCGTATTTTTAGGAACTAAAAAAAATTGGCGTCAGTGTGGGGGGCCATGGGGAGACAGCCCCTCCCCTTTAAAAATTTTTGAAAAATTGGGTGTCCTTAGATGCAATCTGGTGCCACATATGCTACCTTTTGAAATAAAACTTGTGTTACAAAAATATATATTTTTAGGATCTAAAAAGGCAACAAAAGTCACAATTTTTTACAGTTTTCGAACATAAGATCTACCTAAAAGATAATCGATGTGGCAATTGTATTAAAGGGAGAGGACTCAAGGCGTCAGTAGTCTCATAGCTTTTGAAAGTAAAGAGTTGATGCAATAGCTGTGGTTTATATCTCCCAATAAGGCTGTCCTCTATACAGCTTAACAAACAGATGTGCACGAAGCCCGCCACAAAATTGCAGTTTTGAGAACATTTTGTGTAATTGTAGTCGTATGTTTGAGTGATTAAGTGATAGTGGGTCCTCTTTTTCATATCAACATGTGTAAATGGTGTGTCTGTGCATAAATTTTTTTCATACCCAAAATGTCATTTGGGGGGCACCTGGGGGCTAATTAGCTAATCTTTGGGGGTCACTGGCCCCCTTGGAGGCACCACTGAATCTAGGAGGAATTTAGGATTAACCTTTTTTGGCGCCTTGCGCCAAACTATGGTGGCGCTACGCTTAGATGGTTTGCCTACAGGTTTTACCCCACTGGCAAATTCCTAGCTACGCCCCCTGTAAAAGGCACCAACATTTAGCAGTTATGCTAAGAGTAAAAAATTTTCCCTGATTTGATCAATTAAAAATTTTGCCCCCCCCCCCCCAGAGCTTCAAGTCACAAAAGTGTGGTGAGGAACTGATGCTCATGTCTTGAGAGAAATTTGTAGTTGAGGTAGTACCACACAAAATTTATCAACAACTGCCCCTTGCCTCCCCACTCTTTGAGCTCTGCTGCTGTATTAGTAGTCTGTTCTGGCATTTTTATTGTATTTGATATTAGTAATTCCTTCATATTACATTGCAAACTTTACCAAATTGTATTATAGTTTCTCTGATCTGGCTTCCTTTCATTTTTTTATTATTGTTTTTACTATTTTATTGAGAAAAAAGTGGAAGGGGGATGTGCCACACCCCTTATAATTCTGCCCATGTTCAGGAGGAAATTTGGTGTTTTTGTATAAAATCATACTATTAATCAAATTCTAAAGTGTGTCCACTTTTGGGCCCACCATGCTACTATGTTAATATTGTAGACTTGGCTATCTGGTTCAAGAGCTGTATATACTGCTGTGTGATGTATTGTCAGTCAACAACGTGTGTGCACTGGAGTAAATGTTAATAAGTTGAGCAGGGAGTTCCATTAATTGTCAATGAAAATTAACTGACTCCCTGGTAGCTAGTGATACTTTAAAAAGGCTCACTGATCATTTTAGCTATGTACAGGCCCTGAAAGCTCCATTGTTGTGTATGGGCAAATCAATAAATAACTTCCGCTCTGTTGCATGATATTGTTACAAATTCCAGCTTTGGGCCTCTCTTTAATAGCTTGTCTTCATTTCTAGTACTCATGTGCTTATGCTTTCTTTCTTATTGTGCATAGAGCACAGAAGATCATCTAACCACTTGTGTGACAG
>WURT03191966.1:0-10001 GCA_009936505.3 Holothuria glaberrima
TCTTCTTCTTCTTCTTCTTCTTCTTCTTCTTCTTCTTCTTCTTCTTCTTCTTCTTCTTCTTCTTCTTCTTCTTCTTAAATGAAACACTTTGTTTGTTTGAACAGAGGTCTGTCTTTGCAAACGTTTCAAAACGTCTAATAAATATATGATAAATGTAAAAAGTGGTAAAGGTTGGTACTTATTCGAAGTTTCTATACCCATAGTAGACTTCAAAAATTGGCAAACAAAGCAACGGATTCTGCTGTCTCTCGTCTGTTTTTTTTTTTTTTTTTTTTTTTTTTTTTGCCAAACTGGAGTCGCTATATTTTATTCACCAATACATAGCCCCCAAATGCCATTTATTCCATAATTTCACGGCGTACATTACTTTTATTTACAGTGACTGTTTTGTAGGACGGCGGATATCAGGAATATACAGAGAAATCGAATGACGAGCTCTTTAGCTGTCAGATGACAATATGTTTATCTAATACCAGAATAGTTTCATAGTTCATTTTTAAACATCCGATAATCACAATAATGCCACTACGCCATCAAACTGAAATCCTCTGTCTCAGTTGTGTGTTGAGTTGAGAAAGAGCGCCCCTTCTAGAAACGCGACGAATTTCAGAACAGAGCATATACATATAATGTACAATAGATTATCCTACCATTGCCTTGGTTCAGTCTAAATGCTATGGGAAAAACGTTTCGGAAAATGTTGGCCACTCTATTACCAAGTCAAGTTAGTTGTGACCGGTAACGTAGCGACTCTTCACCCGAATCTTTGAGTTTTTTTTTTTCTTTTCATTGGAAAGAATATCTGGAAGGGCCTCCAGCCACAGTAAGCTTGAAATTTACTTCAGTGATAACTATTAAAATCCTTTAATAAACAGAAAAAGAAGAAGACTCTTACCAGGACAATGAAAACTTTCATATCATTTGTTTCTTAGCAAATATTAGGCTATTAAGGGCCGTAGCCCGGGCGAAATCCCTAGGGGCAGTCTTAGCGGAGCACCAAGTAATGTGTCTGTAGATAGCTGACATCATGGCGGACCCGCACTTTTTCACATGTGAATGGAGAACATCCTGGGGAGGATGCTGAGTGGAAGGGGTATATATAAGGCCTGACTCGGGTGTAAAATGGTGCTATCGTTGACAAAACATTGAGCTGATTACATCTTTACGAATTGTCAATATGTGGTGAAATTCTTCCCATCTTTTAGCTATGCGTATAGGCAAGAGGGGCTGTCTAGGAGAAGGGGACAACACACTTACTCTTTGGGAATTTTTTGTCTATGTGAGGTGGCTTGCATGAATTATGTTGCTACCTTCATAAAGCTTCGTAAAGCGTTTGACTGATGATATATTTAGGGATCTTTGTTATGAAGCGATTTTGTCTTATTGTGGTAGGGTGTTATTGAAGGGGATATTGTCTATGAGGAGATATGACACCTTTACTCTTCAAGCATTTTTTCTTGTTCCTAGGTTTCCTCGATCCAAACTGGTGTTATCTATGGTAAATTTTTGAAATGATTTCATGATTTGAAGTTGAACATAAATTTATTGAATTTTCTGCCATGACATGGCATGCTCCCCCTAAATGCCCTACTGAGGGAGCCATCACGCATGGCACGTAGCCGTAGCGTAGACCTTGAAATAAAATTTTCTGTGAATATGCCTCGTAGGTGGAAGGAAATACAAAGTATAGACCTTGTGATTTGCATCTAAACATTCTTTATTTTAATATTTCATGCTTCACAAACAAATCTAGGTTTGAATTAAATTAAAAAATACTTTTTAAACTCATTGAAATACTTCATAATTACAGATAATAATAGGGTACTTTATATTTAACTTATGTACATGCAGGCAGATTTAGGTTGTGTATTTTGTAGGAAAAGGGCTTCACACTTTCCCCTTCCACCTGTCACTTCCCCCTCTCGACAGGATACAGCCCTAGCATTAAAAATAGTGCAAACAATTTTACCTTCCGAAAGTATAGACAAAGCCGTAATCTGTGAAAAAAAATTACAATTCCCCACAGAATTTGTATTTTTAAGAAATTTTCCAACGTATTGCCTAACAGAGATGTTGGCTGAATGCCATTATTTGTTTAAATCTGATTTTGACCGATGACGTCACCGATGAAAATTTATTCAGTTTTACCCCGTAACTTACACTAACCTTTGACATCAAGCGTTAACAACCGAAAAGGGATTATTTGATAATTTTTCTCATCATTCTTTACATTTTTTGTGGCTGAATGCATGGTTTCACCAACATACTGATTAACAGATGATGACTTAAACAATTATTACTTATTGACCTTTGACCGATAACGTTATCAATTCCGCTTGCACACGTGTACATTGTCAGGCACTCATCTGTAAGTTTCATTTTGAGGTACTACGAATTAGAAATGTTTGCAACACAATTTTAGCTGACGCATACACAAAGACACTCAAACATTCTCCCATAACATTACTGAGGCAAGGAGAAGTAATATACATCAATTCCGTACAGTCTAAACATAGGGAAATGAAACAAACGTCAATATCTCACTGATGATGGAGGACAGACCTATGGAGCAAAGTTTATATCAAGTAACAACTTTGTTCTTTATCTGAACTTAAACCGTAATTATCATGGCAGTAAAGCAACTTTTTGGTGTCATTGTATATGTTCAGTTCAGATGTTCAGTTTCCAGTAAATGAGTTTAGTAACCGAAGTTTAGTACCCAAGATAGAAAGCAGCCCTTTAATTTTTGAAAAGGGTGGGTTGAGATTCCTTTTAGCGCACATAAAAATCCGCAAATCTCCATGCATGTCCTGAATATTGAAAGTCTTCCGAAGCAGTTGCTTCTCTTATATTGTACTGTAAACGATAACCCTGTACGACAGGACGAAGCAACTGGTTTCAAAGTTTAACAGCCTTAAAAAACTAGTTTAGAATTTCAGGTCAACACTTTACCACTATGAAAAATACTTACAGAAGGCATTTCGAAATTGTTTCTGGAATTATATCAAGGAAAGTAATAGCGCATCCCCCTGGGTGGTGCAGGACCCAAAGTGTCCCACAAAAATTCCAACCGGGAAATAAGCATGCGTATCAAATTCAAAAGGCGAGATGAATGGAGAGAAAAAAAAACGAAAGGATGAAATGGGAGTAAGGAGAACAGAGAACTAGACATTCTTGTACTTGCAGGCAAGCACGTATCGAAGCCCCTCGAAAAGCACAGTTTACACTTGGCAGTAATCGCTTGGTTTCGCCCCTTGACTCTCTCGCCAGAGAGTCGAGGTGACTTTGAAAAGAGTGCACTTAATTGTAGGTTACTGTACAAAATGATGGTTGATAGTCTGAGTGAAATGTTACTACTACTGCCATTCTAGTTCCGAGCACCTGTAACTGTGTAGAGCCTGAATGCATGGGACAAGCAGTTTGAACAGTGCTGTAACGTTCTGATTCCGTTGCACTCAAACACAGCCCTTGTGCATAATATCCGGGGACCTCTTACGCTCTGAAATAACAATATTTTTGCACCAAACTTCGTCCATCAACTATCTTTCACACGGTACATATGCACATAATACTCTTGTCCTAGCAAACTTTCTAAAACAGATGTAATTTGAACAGTGGCGCCGCCAGACTTTGGTGATTGGGGGGCACCACCGATGATGCCATGTTTGCGTAAATTGCACCCTTTTTTCATGTGCTCTGCGTTTTTTTTGTACAGCGATGGGGATCCTTCCTTTGTCACTTCCATGACAAAACCTGCATTCTGAATCTGCATCGAGACACTTTCAATTGCCGAAATAGCAAACACGGCACTCAAAAAGCCAGTCTTTTACCTGGTAATTCGTAAACAGCTTTGGACTGTTGCTTCTGTGCTTCTCTGGGAGTTGTTACCAGCAGATATTGATAATGAGAACAACACTGCGGCAGGATTTGAAACGCGCGGAGCGCGCGAAAATTTTGATAGTTTGCAACGAATTTTCGAAAATTCTGATAGTTTGAGAAATATTCGTGATAGAAAATTATTACCATGTATCCATCACTCGGTAGAAACACATCTCACCCTACCCTTACCGATATGTATATGTATATATATATATTTATATATATAGCTTAAACGCCTTTTGGGATCATTTTATTAATTTTTCAGAATGTTTTGATGGGGAGCACGTCCCCATGCCCCCCACGTGCCTACGCCACTGAATTTGAAGCCGAAAATTAGCTACGAACTCCGGTCGGTGCTACAGCATGTTCGCATTTATCGTTTCTTCCCACGGAATGCTATGCACATTAATTCCACATCTTGAACATCTTCACTTGTTGAAATTGTCGCAGTTTCCTGAAATATGGTAGATTTTTACTAGAAATGCCCCTCATATATTCTGACAAGCAAACAATTATGGTGAAAATTCCCCCAATCACGTTTCTGCACAAAAAAAGAAAAAAAAAATCTCAAATGTTGAATATTGCCCGCCTAAGTGGAAGCACCTTAATACCCGTTGCACAAACAATACAGCACTACGTACCTGTACTGTGCCGATTGCAATGATAACTAGAAAAATGCACTTTTTGGTTGATCGTTGATGTTTAGAAGTATTGAAAACTTGTGTAAATATTATTTAACGATCATTAACCTATAATTTTTAACCAATCGATCAATATTTAAATACAAAATCTATTAAGTATTCTCAGTGGGATGGTTGGAATTTAACTCAATAGTCTCCATGTGAACTTATGCACTACAACTGCGGAACAGTCGGTGGATCATTCGAGCACGGCGAAGTAAACTGCAAGACAGTGAAGTCACAGGGTACTGAAGAACAGGTAAGCAGCATGCGTTTCGTATGTGTACCTGTTCCTGTGCCGATACGTCCACGTTGAATGTACAATCTTGAAAACGGATGGATTTGAAAATTTGTTTGATTTGCATGCGTAGCTGTTCACTGTACCAATACGTTAATGTTGAACTTGTGTGCACGAGAACGTATACCGAGCCACTTAACTAAGCAGGCAGAAAACAACAAATCCCCTCTTTCTACTGCGTAGCTGTTCGCTATGCCAATACGTTCATGTTGAACGTGTTTGCACGAGAAGGTGTACGGAGTCGCATAAGAAGTCGAAAAAGCACGTGACGACGAAAATAATCCCTTCAATCGAAGCTGTGGGCTTCGATTAATGAGAAAAAGAATTGGAGAGTGGCGACAAATGGGAGAGTAACCGTGGAAGGGAAAGACGAGCACATTGCAGTGGTGGAAACAGGGAATATATCTCCATAATAAGTACATGGCACATGACACAAGATAATATTCACAATGCGGCGGCCATTTAGAACTTTCAAAATGGCCGGAAACCTTATTTGATCTGTACATTACCTTCAGAACTCCTTAGAACTACAAGCAAGTTGTTTTATGATACATGTTAGTGTCAAAAATACAGATTTGTCATTTTAAAGGTAATCAGAATGTTTCTCACCGATTCTGCATTACCATGATGGCTATCTTGAATCTTTAAGATGTACGCCATCTTTATAGCCGCCATTAGAAATTCCACTGCCTCCAATGCGACAGCTTTTCAACCACCTAAGATAACCATTGTGGTGTAAATGCATCCAGGCTCTAAGGACAAAGCTGAAACAATAAACAATGTTACAGATACTGTACGTCAGCTATAGATTCTTGGTGTTAGTCGTAAATGACCACAATGTTTAAGCAATTATGCAATTATATCAACTTAAGTATTACTTAGGATCAATTTTTGAGGTACCAAGAAACACTCTTTACCATGTAAAACCTTGAATTAACAAATAAATATGGTAATAAGATGCAAGATAGTTGTTAACGATAAATTTTAAAATGTCAGGGTCTTCAGTGAGGATAAGTAATATTTCCCACAGAAAAAAAAACTCAAATTTCACTTAGTGTTGATATTAAACAATGAATAAAACTGTTGAAACTGTACAGATTACACACTACAGATCATGCATCTATAACATTCATTTTCCTTCTAAAATAAATAAAACTTAAAGTCGCGCACTTCCCTCCGCTTTCTTATAGTTTTGTTAGCATTCTCGTAACGCCATTTTGCACCATTTAAATGTTCTGCTATTTCTTTAGAGTTTTCTTACTATAATTTCAGTGTAAGGAGCTTCTGATATTACAAGAATGCGACGCAGCTTCAATTCATTCGTCTTATTCATCAAATAAGAACACCATACATGTTTAGTGATATATACATGTATGGAGGCACGGTATAAACTAAAGCTTGGCACCCTAAAATAAGCTGGACTCCAACGCGTGTTTGGATACGTGCTCAATACGGACTCGAGTGCCTTTACTATAGGGAATTGGTTCGGAATAGGAGGTTCCATACTCGAAAATGACCACCTACAATTCAAGCTTAGACTTATATTTAAGTCCGATCACGTGCACTCTGCAACATGTATGCTTAAAAAAACTTTCATTCTAATCGTGAGTAACATTTGATGTTTATGAGATCAACAATGACGATAACAGAAATGAACGATAAAAATATAGAAAATGATATTACTACCAAAGTGCCAAAATAGTTTTGAAAACCTTATGCTACTAGTTCAAGGAAAATGTAATTCTGCACTATCATTTTTATTATTTGCAAGGGGAAAATGGCGGAACAAACTGAGTTTCTTTTACTCAGAATTGTAACTAGTTTCTTTCTTTCTCCATTACTGGAATGTAAATGTTACTCGTTGCACGTTTTCTTTGCACAGAATGTAATTCGTTACAGCAGGGAACACTTCCCTGATCACATTGTAACGGCGTTTTTTTTTCCTTTACCCTCGACCATTTTGTTCCTAAGTCCGAATCCGAGGTATACACAAGTTGAAAATGTCTTTTTTTTCATCCCTTGTGTTAGGGATCCAATTCCTTCCTGGTTTCTTAACAAAAGTTGTTAATCTGGCCCTTAACAAGACAAGGTGCTGAAGGGGACGAGATAGCTTCCAGGAGAAGAAATATAGTTTCAGGGGTGAAAGAAAGGGGGTTAAGAAAAAGTAACTTTTATTATCCAGGAGCCAAAAGCTGTTCTGGTGGCGCACACCACCGCCTCTCGGCTTGAGAGTTGTGTATTTATAGAACGAGCAAACTGCGACAAAATGGTCTTATAATTTGTCTTCAATACAAACTTGTCTATTATAATTCCCTGAAAGATATCATATTTATCATAGTTACCAATGTAAAGATTGTCAGAAATTAGGTATTGACAACATTCATTTGCTCTCCAAAGCCAACAGGGTTTGAAATGAAAAAAAACTTTTAAAATCATGAAACTCAGATATGTTGTAAATAGCCAATTGCACCAAATTGTAACTTCCTGTTTACTTGATGTAATGTAGTATGTGCATAATATTTTCAACTCCGAGTCTCTATAACGCTTTGCCACAAATTAATAAGCTAGTTAAATTTATTTACCTCAGGAGCAAAACGTGGTATCTTCGAAACCGTCTGTATTGAACATCAAGGAACATTTTTGTTCTTTCAGGTGTGAATATTTAATAGAGTTAATGAAAGAAAACAAAGTAACATTACTTTTAGTCTATTCAACTTTTATTGGAATTATCAAAATATCTTACAAAATAGGAGAAAGGTCATTTGAAGTTTATGCTTCTAAAGCATTAACTCAATTATAATTTCAGATAAGATATCATACTTTCTTTTGCTTATTTTACCTTGACGTAAAGTCCATCTATTTAAGCTGCAGCAGGGAGCTATTACGGAAGGAGATAAAAGACCTAATTCAATTTCATCTTTCAGACGATAAGTATTGAGAGTACTTTAAATCTTTTTCATTAAGATACTTTGATTGACCTATCCTTTAGCTCCTCTTGGAAGTGTGTGTGACTTAGTCTTCCTAATGAGAGTTTAATCCCACCTCTTAATGAAAGTTTGATCCTTTCATACTAACGTAACTCTCAAACAAAGACTTTATAGTGACAATGCTTTGAAGTGATCCACGATGACGACAAGTGTATTTTCAAGAGTAACACAATCAGGAGCTTATCGTCGGCAAGCATGATAGTTTCAAATCAGACGCAAGTGCTTTATCTCCTTACGTAAAAGCTCCATGGCTGCATTACGCCAATGACTTCCGTCCTATGCTGTATTTTTCTGTAAACCATATTTCTGACCTTGTTTTTTCAACTGAGGTGTTTGTATTAATTTTGCGCTCACCTTTTTTAAATCGGCGTTGTAAATTTGGAATTAGATTGTAAGAGTTTTGATATTTTAGAAGTATTTATTATTTTCAAAGCTTTCACAGCTTATATGAGTGTATAGAAATACAATTTAAACCAAAAACAACAACAATACGTAACGAACAGGTGTTCTATACATTTCAAGAAAAACTACTGCATAGATAAACATGTAAATCTATTGATCGTATACAATCAGATAGAAAAATCTTTTGCCATTTGTAGCATTACATTGGTATCAGGGGCCAGAAACAGTTGAACATTACCCAAAAGGCACTTAGGAAATCAGTAAAGTTAAAAGGTAACGAAGAAGATGAGTCTGTCAACTTCTTCATAATTGAAAGGATTTTAAATTTTTTGAAATACAAAGTGGTTGATAAAATAATCCGATTGGATGTTGTTTTGTGATCTAACAACTGTAGGAAAGTTGATGGAAAGAAAAAGAAAACAGAAAATTGAGGGGGAGTTTTCGAATAAATTGAAGAAAAATATTACAAAACCTGCTTGTCAGGTATTTTATTATTTTTAAAAGTACTTATTTTTTGGAGGCGTACCATGCTGTTTTGATCAAGAAAGTGATTATTTGGAAGAAGGTTTAACGGAAAGTTTAATTTATTCTAATGCTCTAAGACCAAATATATCATCAACGATAAGCCACTTATTCTACTGATGGGTTTTATTCATTCTTTCATTAGTTGACTTTAATTTGATATCAATATTTAAGGAACATCATTCAGGTCTTGTAATCCTATCACGATTGGCCTAGTAAGGACAAAGGTTTTTATCTTTTTATAAGTAGGTTAACGCCTTCACCAATTAATGGGCAGCAGTTACATAACTCGAAACGACTGTTTCAATGAAATATATCAATGAGGTCTTCTATCTTCCCAATGAATGAACGTCATGAAAATGAGCTGCATCGACAGAAGTCTAAATATTTTCAAAACAATACGTAAAGTATCCGAATAGAACAGGAAGGTAGAATAGGTCTGATGTATCGATGCTATAGTGAGCATCGTAAATTGTGATATAACTGTATTAAGAATAGCTACTAAGCACATGGATTGTTCACTTTGTGATAAAAGCATCAGATTTGGCACACATGTACTATGACATTTTCTAAGTGAGACAGAAGGTAAACTCAAAGAAATTCTTTGTTAAAGGGGGCGTAGCCCCATATTTTCAAAATGACCGCCATGATGTTGGAGCATACATGCAATTTCATTTACCATTTTTGAATGATTTTAATGCTGTCCTTTTGAGACATATCAGGATCAATTAGAACTGCATCATGTGGTTGGTTGTTTACCTGATTTGTATACTTTCAAAATGGCCACCAAAACTTAGTTGTAAAAATATCTTATGGCATAATTTGTCATAATTAATATATGTGAATGATGTTAAATTTTCGCTATGATTTTAAGGCAAGCCGAAACAATTTAGTAATATTTAACGTGATTAGATAATATACATTTGCATATTTTCTAAATGAAATGTGAGAACATATTTTTGCAGAGATTTTTTGGCGTTATCTTTACTTCTTATAAGCATTTATGAATGATTTAAAGATGAACTGTCGTCTCGTAAGAATCCAAGAAAACCGTATGCCGGATTTTTGATGACATCACCGTATGCCCCTTTCTTGATTTCGATTGCGAGCCGATTCGATACACCATCGCCAATTCATTGCTATGTGTGCACTGTATATGCATACGATGTGTACATGTGTATGTGTGAACACACTTCGTCGTACGACGATTACTTCACAAAGCACACGTACACA
>WURT03191977.1:0-10001 GCA_009936505.3 Holothuria glaberrima
GTATTTATCTTTCAAGACAAAGAGCAGGGAGAACTTAAAGCGATACTATGAGGAATAACTTCATACTACATAACACTAATGTAATCAAATTAGATGTGTATTCAAAAGGTGTATTGTCATACTTACCAAAAAGCCACTCCCTAATCCGGTTCACCACGCCCTTGTAGAGAAAAACGCTAGTTTTGGATTGGGCTTCGTTTTTGCAAAAAAAATGTATTTTTTAAGCTAGAAAGCCCATAAGTGTGTTGCATAAGTTTTCTTCCATTCGGGAGAATTTGGGTTTTCCCAAAATCTGGAATTGAATCTCTCGGACTCTACAATGTCTTCACATGTAAGGTAAAGAGCAAATGTGATTGGCAAAATGATTTGATTTTCTTTTACATTTAAAACGTAAACTTAATTTTTGATACGAAATCGCAAATTAATAAATACCCTGAATACTGTTGCGCACACTCAAGCGCTAATTTAAACACTCCATTTTTCAAACTAAAACTAATTATTTCATTATTGTGAGTTCAGTGACTCTATCACTCTGTTGAAAAGTGTTAAACCCGTTTGTTCTGATAAAATTGTTTCCTTTGGAGAGAAATCAATACCCATCATGATGAAGTGTAACATACGACAATGGTTACCCCCTTGGTTAAAAGCATTTGTGAAAAACACTACCAATGGTTGTATTAGAAATTACTGCATAATGCAGCTTGACAGCTTTTTACAACATAAGATATGAATGAAAACAGAAAGTGTCGGAAAATTTTTAATAACGTTATATCATTTAATAATGTTGTCAGCCAAGAGTGTACTAATTTGAAAATGCAGCATGACAAAGCTTTTTACAACATAAAACATGGCTGAAAACAAAGAGTATCAGAAAATCATTCGCAACGTTATATAATAATGCTGTATCAGCCAAAAGAGTACTAATTTGTTCTATGCTTCCTACAAACTAGCCACAAATTTGAAGACCATAATTTTAAATTTCCTTTTTAATTATTAAAAGCTGCTTTAAATGTCATGCAATGAAGGATGACACCATGTACAGTCAACATCACGTTTACTACGGTAACTCTTTTTTCATCTCGTTTATTCCGGTGTAGTACATTATTACATACAAGCGTCTTACATGATAGTAGATATAACATTCGTTCACGAAGCAATATGCATGTCATACATGATTCTTACATAATTAGAAACAGGATAAGGTGCACCTGTACACTGAGAAGATCTGAAAACTTCAGTGAATTCATGCATTAAAACAAGTTTTGTCCAAATGCTAAATACACAAATAAGTGGTATATAATGCTTGATATCATACCTTGAATGTTTCCTTGAAACGTAACGAACGGGTTTCCTTATTATTTTTGTTTAAAATGTATTGTTCAACTTCTAAAGGGAACATAAACTTGTGAACAAAAGCTTGGGCATCCCGCAGAGTATTATTATTCTGCTTGGAATTGAAAATGAAATACTTAGCATGAAGTAAAAAGAAATTGATAGGGTAAGTAATGTCTTCCAAAAAACCAAACCTTACAAGCTCCAAGGTGACGATAAAAGCGTCGTTTATAAGAACGTCAGAGATCTTTTTCCAAAATTCATTAACGGTGGGGCATGACCAAAACAGATGGTCGAAAGTTTCATCTGCTGAATTACAAAAACTACCTAGGGGTGCATCTCTCTTTTTAATTTTATGAAGAAATGTGTTTGTACCAAGAATTCTATGCACATATCTTAACTGAAAATATTGTATTTTAGAGTCCCTTACAGCAGCGAAAGGTAGGCTCAAAATATCATTCCGACTAAGAGCGCAATCATTTCCATCACCCTCCCACTTAGATATAGCTTTCGGGCGTACTAGATTTTCGTGAATTAAGTAATTGTAAGTAACCTTAGAAGGACGAGAGCTTTGTAGAAAATTTTGGAGTCTTACCAAATTATCGTTGGGTCCTTCAGAAGGCCTAATGTTTAATTTCCAAATCCTTGGAATAGCAGACGTTATCTCATAATAGAAGGTAAATGGGAAAGTATTTCTGATATGAAACTTTTCGATAAAGTTTAGCTAAGTATTACCATCTGCATTAAGAAAATCACTAACTAGAAACCCTCTTTTTCTTTCAATACATCAGAATAAATAATATTACAGTCAATTTTAATATAAGAATTGTTCAGAACATACTGATTAGAACACATATTTTCATCTGGAAGACGATAATTAAAATCGGACCAGGCACTGCATACATCATATATAAAATTGTTTGAGATATTTATATCGTGTTTTGAGTAGTTGCATTCAAAAAGAAAACTCCCTCCGTACTCCTTTAATGAATAATAAAACAAAGGTTTCACGGGCTAGACCTTTCATCCATATATAGTTTTACCCACTTACATTTAAGACTTTTAGCAAAAAGTCTCGTATTAATAATATGAAGCCCACCATTTTATATCGTATTATTCAGTACTGATCTTTTAAGTTTATCAGACTTGTTCGACCAGATAAATTTATAAAAAAAACAGCATCTAACTCATTAAAATAGTGTAAAGGGGATTGGGTAATACTGTAAGTAAGTAGACTAGCTGTGATGTAGCAAAAGTTTTGATGATAACAATTGTACCAATTGGGGTAAGATCTCTGGATGACCAGAGGTGTAGCATAGACTTAATCCTTGAAAACTTTGGCACATAGTTTAACTTAAAAATATCTTCCTCGTGATGCGTAAACGATATACCTAAGTAGGTGATAGAATCATCAGTTACTGCAAATTGTAGATCATTGAAATAACGGGGAGGATTCGAAAAAAGGGGGCCGACAGGGAAGATGTAGGACTTTTCTAAATTCACGTTCAATCCAGAAACCTGAGAAAATCCATTTAACACAGATAATACTTCCTTAATAGAACCATGAGAGCCATTTGTAACTATGACAGTATCGTGTGCGTAATTGGAAATTTTAATAATGCGGTTAAAAATAGTTATGCCCTCGATTTGATTATTTGAAATAATCAGAGAGTTAAAGATCTCTGTGCAAGTAATGAAAAGATACGGGCTTAGAGGACATCCCTGCCTTACACCTCGAGAGACTCTAAAGTAATTTATGAAATAACCATTGTTTGAAACACAGGTAGATGTGTTACTGTAAAGAGTTCTAAGAGTAAATCAAATTCGTAAAAAGAAAGTGAGTTAACCATAAGTTCCCACTCGAGACAGTCAAATGCTTTTTCGTAGTCTAAAAATAGAAGAGCACCTGGAATAGACTGGTTGTCACAATGATTAATGAGGTGTAAAGTAAGACGGATATTCTCGCCTATAAATCTTCCTTTTAAAAATCCGGTTTGCTCAGGGTTGATCAAATCATGGAGGACCAGCTTCATTCGATTAGCTAAAGATTTTCAGCTATTTTTTAGTCAGTGTTTAAAAGAGGAATAGGGGGCCAATTTTTTAAAAAGCGATGGTCTTTAGAGGGTTTTGGGATAAGAGTAATACATGCTCTACCCTGCTCATCCGAAATGTGTCCTAGACGGAAAGCAGGATTAACCCATTTGGGCTTAAATGTAAGCCCAAATGACTTAAAGGGTTAAAGGAGTTGACAACCAATGTGCCTATTTCATCCTAAAAGATTTTATAAAATTCGATAGGAAGTCCATCAGAACCTGGTGATTTGTTTAAAGTCATCAAATGTAATGAATGAGTACATTCCTGTAATGTGAGAGGTCCTTCACAAGAGACCCTCTGCTCCTCAGACAGCTTTTGATGCTCCAAATAAAAATTTCTGAAAAAGCTATGTGAAACGATATTCGTACGCTTCGTGTAAAGATCCTTATAAAAATGTCTAATCTCATGCATGATATCCTTCTGAGTATTTACAACAAATTATTACCAACAAAAAGCTGACTTAGTGTTTAAAGACTTATTTCTTTTCTCTAAATTGAGAAAATATTTACTGTTTTTCTCACCCTCTTCGGACCATCTAGTTCTTGATCTAACGATAATGCCTTTCAACTTGTAATTGTATAACGAATCGAGCTCAGCCCTGGCTTCATTTAACTTAGGTTTAGTAAAGTCAGATGGAGATAAAGCATTGATTTGTTCAAAACAAGTGATCTTTTCAATTAAATTCCGTTCATATCTTTTACGTTCAAATGAAAGGGACTTCGAGTACTTTCCCAAAGTGAGCTGTGGTTGTCCGCAGAAGAGCTAGACAGTGTTTCAGCAATTTTTGCTTTGATAAGGTCAACATAAACCGGGTCGCCTAGTAATGAAGTATTTAGTTTTCACATTCCTTGACCTCTCTTACTACCTATGTGAACAATCAGAACTAAACTTGAATGGTCAGAGCCAAATAATGAAAGGATTGAAGCATTGGATGTGGAATTCCTGAGATTGTTAGAGATAAGGAAAAAGTCTAACCTAAAATGAATGGAGTGGTCAATATTTGAGTGCCAAGTAAAATGCTTGCTTTTAGGGTTAAGCTCCCTCCAAATATCGACCAAATCTAGTTTCTGCATAATCTGTAACATTTTTGCCCTTGATGTGAAAATTGTTTGGGGAAGTCCACCTATTTTATCGAGATCTAAGTTCCATACGAAATTAAAATCACCACCCCATATAACTGAGTTCCAATCGTGATTATCAATATGATTTTCAATTAGTGAGAAAAGGTCATCTCTGTCGACGTTATGACCATATACTTTAACTAATTCCAAATCTAAATTATTAATCTTAACATTTAAAATTACAAAACGCCCACCATCATCAACAACAAAATTTAAAACAGAAAAAGCAGTGGAAGGTTTAATTAAAATTGTGACCCCTTACTAAGGCGGGTACCATGGGAAAAGAAGATACGACCTCCCCATTCGTTGGACCAAAAAGGAAAGTCCACGACAGTAGAATGCGTCCCTTGTAAAAGTACGAAATCGTAATTTTGTTTATGTAGATAAGAGAAAATTTTCCTTCGCTTCTTACCGTCTTACTACGATAACTCTTGCCAGGTATTAACACCTACTAATTTTTACGAAGCCATCACACATCCACTGTATTTACAGTGAAGAAGATTCCTTTAATAGGGGAGTTTAGTGTGGTTTATGGGTAATGAGTAATTTGCTTAAAAAGTGATGCGCGTGATAATGTGTTACTTTTTATCAAATTATGTTCGATATTTCAGAAACGGCAAAACGGGGTTTTGTCATAAAAGTTCCTCCATCGGCTTTGAATTGTATCAAAATTTAATCTGAAATACAATGTTACTCACCTTTTAAGTTGATCTGCTATCAAACTAATTCCTAGGACTGGTATCACCTCCTGACCTACAAGAAGCTACTGTGGCAATTGCATACTATTTGATTATGACTGCAAACTCGTCTCTAACAAATTTCGACAAAACAAGCGAAAAAGCAAAACTTTAAATTTCAACTCTTAAACGGCGTCATATGGGGATAAAATGCATATCCATTTCTAGTTTCCAAACAGACGAATGAATAAAATTTCCATGCGTCACAGATATTTTACAGTTTTCCCACCGTTCGGACTTTTGACAAGCGTGTGAATTGCAGGTGTGCTACTTATTGATTGGTTTAAAAAATTTCAGACAACAGGTAACATGGAAAGTTCATACACCTTTTTCGTTAATGATTATAACCTACTTAAAAAGCAGCATGCTACCTACTTTTTGATGTGAACATTTCGTAGCGACAAACAACAAAAACAATATATATGTATGTATATATAATAACTATATATATATATATATAGATATATTATTGATGTCAAAATGGTTGGCGTGTGTTGGCAACATAGATAGATAAGAAAGAAACACTAGTTTGACAAGTTATCCTGTATTTTCAACTGAAGGAGAGCTTTGCACTGCTCAAAATGTTTTGTATCTTCGTGTTCAATATATTAGTTGGCATATATGTAACTGTTTTTTTCCGGTGTTTTCTTTCTTTTTATTTATATCTATATAAATTGTATTATATTTATATATATATATGTTTATATATGTGTGTATTTATATTGTTTCTCATATGGAAAAGAGCCCGAAGCTTTCCATTGTCAATTTTCGATTCATTTCCGGCTTATAGTTCCTTCTGATTCTGCGGTAAGTTGACGAAAAGTGATTCTCTTATCTTTCGCCATGTTTAGTATATATGTCAAAGAATTCGCATGTATTTATTGTCATAATTCTTCGTTCTAAAAAATGGGAATGGCATCACCTTTTTACGTTTTAAGCAGGTTGACCGGAAATAAGAGGAAGATAGTAGTCGATACTTAAAAGTTTGGAGCGAAACTAATACCGTTTTAAAACCTGTTTCTCCCACTAGGCAAGTATTAGCCAACATAAAAGCATGGTTCGTTGTTGGTGGGAATGTAACGGCTGTGTGGCCGATAGGTATTCACATACAAACACACAACCGCGCACCCTCACATACACACAAACACAAACACACATAGATATATATATATATAGGCACACAAACGTAAAGTCGACTGTGCATGTTGAATTTCGTTTGGTATCTTTTGATTTTCATGACGTTTCAATGGCTCATCTGTTTCTCTATTTGGAATTCCCTGTTTCGTCACAGTTGAGCGCCGCGTCATTTCATAATTTTAGGTATTCTAAAGTTAATAGAAAATTGTTAGGTATTGATAGAACAGAAGCCATTACTGTTTAGCTGAGTTACTGCAAAACTGAAGTTTGAGCAGGGCAGTGAAGCAGTGTATTGCACAACCACAAGCAGGCACGCGTTTATAATATAACACGAAAAGGTTAATTCATGTTTATCCCTTAAGACCAATTTTGGCATAGAAGATTGCTATATGTTGTACAAACTATTTCGTTGTCTGTAACAGAAGATTGTAACCGGAGATTATACTAAATTTCCTCCGAGCTTCCGTAATTTCTTATGTATATAACCATGCCCAGAACATTTGTAGCGTTGAAGTACCTTTGCACATTCAGCACTTACAGTACAAGAGCTGGTGCCTTTGCTAAGCTGCAGTATTGAAACAACGGAATGTTTGACTACAGTTAAAGAGCTTATTTACAAATGACGACATCTGATAATTAAGTTTGCATCAGTTATGTCTAGTACACCAGGAAATAAGTGGACCCAGACAAGTCACATAGGCCTAATAAGTTACGATGGTAGTGTTTTAAGACTTATGTTATGCAGGGTTATACGGTAGGTGTTACACTGTGCAAGTGAAAAGGTGGGCATGGAATGAGTTGTAACAGTGTCATAGAAGTATTGGTAGGCATGTGCTACCTCCTAACACTATCTCTGACATTCTTCTTATGAATATATATATATATATTTATATACATACATACATATATTACACAATCAAGAAAAGAGACATGAAACATGTCATTGTTGACAAAAAGAGTACAGAAATGTATATTCTCGAAACGAAATTTTCGACTCCCCTGAAGTCTTCTTCAGCGTGTAATGACTACAATCTGCCAATGATGTAAACGCAATGAACTACTGAGTAAGGTAAAAAAGCGATTAACAGAAACGGAACAAAATTACAAGGAAACAATGGACTTGAAGTTACCTAGCGGTCCCAAATCTCTGTTTAACCCGATAATATTAGATTTAAGTTTGAGAATTCAGTGGATTTCAGATTGTTTGCGTCGTCTTTTTGTCAACAATGACATGTTTCATGTCTCATTTCTTGTCTGTGTTATATATGGAATTACACGCGGATTCCACTAATATATATATATATATATATATATGACATTAAATCATGGATGTTTAATTACACATTAAAAACATCCAAAATGTCTGAGTGTACATTTACAGAAGAAAAATTAAAGAAGTACAAAAGGAAAACTAATTGACAACACTTTTTCCGTTTTCTTTTGTTGTTCTTTATTTTTTCTTCTGTTTAAGTACGCACAGTTTACAGTGTACAGTACATCCAGTAAGTGTCAAAGAGGGCTTGATCGAAGTAACTTCATCAGAGCGAAGATATGATGAAAAAATATGAAGCTCTACCTTACTTCCCAAACAAGTTATGAGAAATATCCAGTCTTTCCCTGATGTTACTTAACCTTCTAGATGCCATTAAGAAGTTCTTATGGGCTGTAATTAATCCCTATAGGCTATAAGTAGTCCTTATAGGTTATGCGTAATCCCTAAAGGTTATACGTAGACTCTATATGCTATAAGCAGTCTAGCCAAGCATTTCACGTTATTTGTTTTAAGTTGAGTAGATGCGATAAAAACTTATTAAGTAGGTTATTTTAGGCTAAATCTAGTGTAACTTTTGACAAGATTCAAGTCCGTTTCCCTATCAGATTAATTCTTTTCAAATCTGAAGAGAACCTATGTGAGTTGATCATTTTCTCCTGGAAAATAACCTGTCCGTAAATGTGTAGCGTACATGTCGTAAGAGATTCTTTTCATGTTCTCTCATTTGTAATCACTTTCATTACTTGGAACATAACAATTCCATTTTTCTTATTGTACTTCGTACGCAACTGCCAGTGTTTGGAGCAAATAATTAGCTTTAACGATACTTCTTGCCGTCTCTGAGACAGCCAAATCGCAATAAAGACGAACAAACTTATATGGGACATCTTCTGGACATAGCTTTCCAAGTTGAATAAATATGACCTTGTTCAGCCTAGACATGAATGCAACCAAACTCATTTCTCTTTGTAGACAAAATGAACGTGAACACTTTGCATTGAAGTAATCATGCCAAAAAGCATTTTAGCAACATTTTAGCGCCATCTGCAGCGCCAGTGTGATTGAGAGATCAGTAGATTCCTACGCTAGACAAACATCAAACAAAAATTAATTATTGCACCAAAAGTTTTGAAACTGCAACTTCTGTCAATTGAAGAAAGGTTAAAACAAATATTTATCTTTGCGCGTAGAAGAAGAGCTCGACCTACCCATCCTGGTGACATTTCCACTTCATTGCGTGTGTTTTTCGAGGTAGAGGCTCAAAATGAAGCCATTGCATTTGAAACATAAAGTTGGTCTCCTTGAAACAAGCAGGAGTGAAATTCTATTCTTACACTATTGAACAATACGGTGTTTCTTTTTTTCAACCTAATGTTTCGACAATTAAATAGGGATACGATTTTCCCACGGTAAATGAAAAGTGTGCTAAATTCCCATACCTCTTATTCATTCATACAACGAACACACGGGGTTATGAAGGAGGAGGGCAGCTGTTAAGTTTAGAGAAACCTAAAAAGTATTAACCAGACAGCCTAAATGCTTGGTGAATCCTTGCCGAAAGGGGGTGCTTCGGTGCTTTGCTACACTGAAGTCCATCCCCGAAATTCATACTTCTTTACTTTATAATTTTTATGTTTTCACAGATTTATCTCTGCTGATCTCTTTTAATTGTTGAAACTCACCAAAAATTGAATTTTCACTGTAAAAGTAATGCTTGTAAAAAGTAAATCTTATTCTCTTTGACTTTCTTTGGAATGGAAGAAAAATTCATGTTTCGTTGGTCACAAAACGCCGGGCACAATTTAGAGGTACCGAAAACTGTCTACTGCATTTAGTGTACGCAGTTTTCGTACTTTCACGTCTGATGGACTCATATGACGTTCGACCTCAAACAAAGGGCATTCTATCCCTTAGAGTAACACATCAGTATACCATATATGTAAAGTATCCATCACCCGTGTCCAAAAATTTCGCGTTTCTCTTCAGTGTTTCGATTTTTTTTACCTCTGATGACCTCAAGTGATCCCTGACATTCACTAAAAACAATACGGTTCTCTTTCAATATGATAAAGTTACTTATAAAGCATGAAAATTGTCCACCATTGTTACATGTTTTAGAGATTTGGTGTTTACAAGCAGTTTTTGATTCCTTGCCGAATGCAGCAAGGAATCTATGCGATGGTGATGCACTCACAGACACTTCCTTAGCGGCACATGGCAGACGGCGAGGGCTAAGCTCTCGCACGTCTTTCCCAGCTCACGCGCGGCTCGTAACTGGCGTAGCTGCCCGAAAATTCCGTCACTGCA